>MDKI01097771.1:0-25183 GCA_005239505.1 Nicotiana paniculata | reverse complement strand
GAGTATTCTTGGGATATTCTTCACATAGTAAGGCCTATAAAGTCTATAACAAAAGAACTATGTATGTTGAAGAAAGCGTGCATGTAGTTTTTGATGAAACTAACATTCTTTCTTAGAGACAGAAATAAGAGGATGAAGAAATTGGGTTGGTCAGAAATTCAGTCCAAACTAGAGCAACACTGGAGGACGGAACATGTGATGGAACAGGTTCATCCCTCCCTGGCAACATGACAGGGGGAACTGAACAAATTAACTTCCAAACCTCATTGGAACCTGGACCTGCTCCTGTTCCACAACAACAAGGCACTGAAGGAACTTCAAGGAGTAACCAGTTGGTTGTGAAACCATACAGATATCAATGTTCTCTCCCTATTGAGAACATTATCACTAATCCAACCTCTAGAATCAAAACCAGATCCTCTTTGAAGAATCTGTGTGCTTTTGATGCTTTCATATCTCTTATTGAACTTAAAAATGTTGCTGAGACTTTGCAGGATGCAGACTGGGTGAACGCAATGCAAGATGAACTCAACCAATTTGAAAGAAGTCAAGTTTGGCATCTAGTACCAAGACCCCTGGATAGATCAGTAATTGGCACAAAATGGGTCTTCAGAAACAAACTTGATGAAGATGGAACAGTTACAAGAAACAAGGCAAGATTGGTGGTTCAAGGATACAATCAGGAGGAAGGCATAGACTATGATGAAACCTTTGCTCCAGTGGCAAGGCTGGAAGCAATAAGACTCCTCATAGCCTTTGCTGCTTACATGGAATTCACCATTCACCAGATGGATGTCAATAGTGCCATCCTAAATGGCTATCTAAAGGAAGAGGAGTTCGTCAAGCAACCTCCATGGTTTGAGAAGAAGGATAATCCTTATCATGTGTACAAACTTGACAAAGAACTATATGGTCTTAAGCAAGCTCCCGGAACATGGTATGAAAGGTTATCAAAATTCTTGCTTGAGCATGACTACAAGAGAAGTAAAATTGATAGTACTTTATTCTTAAAGGAAAAATGTAAATATCTCTTGGTAGTTTAGATATATGTAGATGACATAATCTTTAGAGCAACCACTGAAAAGATAAGTAAAGAATTTGCTAAACTAATGGGGACTGAATTTGAAATGAGCATGATGGGTGAGCTTAATTTCTTTTTAGGCTTACAAATTAACAAAATTCAAATGGAACTATGATCCATCAGCAAACGTATATGAAAGAGTTGCTTAAAAGGTTTAAAATAGAATATTCCAAAGAAATTGACACTCCTATTGCAACAACCACTAAACTAGATTTAGATGAACCTGGTTCATCTATTGATCAAAAGCTGTATATGGGAATCATTGGTTCACTGCCGTATCTTACTTCTAGTAGACCTGGCATTGTTTCAGTGTAGGGCTTTGTGCAAGATTTCAGGTGAATCCAAAAGAATCCCACCTAACTGCAGTAAAGAGAATCTTGAGATACTTAAAAGGCACTACTGATCTATGTCTTTGGTATCCAAAAGGTTATAACTTTAATCTTGTGGGATATGCTGATGCTGATTATGCAGGTTTTCTAGTGGATAGAAAGAGGACCTCAGGTATAGCACATTTTCTGGGCTCATGCCTTGTGTCTTGGGCCACTAAAAAGCAGAATTCTGTAGCTCTATCCACTGCTGAGGCTGAGTATGTGGCTGAGTATGTGGCTGCAGCTTCATGTTGTGCTCAATTATTGTGGATTAAACAACAACTGCTAGATTTTGGAATTGATTTTGGATGCATCCCTATATTTTGTGATAACACCAGTGCTATAAGTATGACAAAGAACCCCATTCATCATAAAAGGACTAAGCACATAGATGTTAGACATCATGTTTTAAGGGATAATTATGAGAAAGGATTGATCTCTATTGAATTTTGTGCTACTGATAAACAGATTGCTGACATCTTTACAAAAGCACTAAGTAAAGAGCATTTTGAAAGTAACAGGTTAGAGTTAGGGATGATTAAGATCACCTAATTGAACCAGTTCATAATGTACATGAAAAAAAGGGAAAAATGAAAAAAACAATTTGGCTAGAAATTCTGAAATTTGTGTAAATAATCAGATTAATTCTTGCTCAGTCTCATGATGTAAATAGCATACTCTCTTGCCATGTTTTGAAATGACTCATTGGTTACTAATGATGTTTTTCTCTATTGTTGAAAATTAAGGCTTGATCAAGAGGATTCTGACATGATGAACCTGGTTCATCAGTGCTGGTTCATCTGAAAGGCAAGGTATGTGTTCTATACTATACACACTTTGAAATATTAATAGTTAATCATGAGAAGAAATCTACCTAATCAAAATCTTTTCATAATCTATCCTTATCCCATTTTTGAACTAGTTCCGTCTACACTAAGACTCTAATTAAGACTAAACCGCCTAGAATCTAGGGAAGCAGTAATTGTCACTGATCAGTTGCAGAGGTGATAAGACCTCTATTTAAAAAGGATACCGTTATATATTAATTACCTCCTCCTTTTAAAAACCCATCATCACCTCTGAAATTACTCACCAACTCTACAACCGTCGAAACCCTTCCATATTCCTTTCCCTCATTCTCAATCCATAATATTCTTCTTCCATCTTAAATCAAAGATGACTAATCCTTCGGACAACCCTGGTTCTCCACCAACTGTTACTCCATCTTCGACCTCTTCCACAACTCCACCACCTAGTCATACTCCGTCTCAACCCAGTTCCACTATTCCTCAACCTAAACCTAGTCCAGAACCCAGAAAAAGACGGGTTAAAATGCTCGCTAGGAAAACAGTGGCTACAGCTTCTCTCGCCAGAAAATTGAATGCCAAATTACAAGCTAGTCAGGTTCAAGAATCAGACAATTCCAGTGATTCGTTCAAATCAGCTACTGAGGAAGCAGCGGGATCATCTGATTTTGAACAAGTATCATTTGTACCAAATATTGCCTCTGAGAATGTGTTTGAAATAGAGGAGAACTTAGAAAATAGGTTTGTGCTGTTTGAGTTTGTGAAAAATATGGAGTTTCCACAAGTAAGACGAGGAAGTCGTAAAAATAAAATTGGGGAAGAAATATAGAGATAGGGAAGTCGGAGTGAAGCAAGGGGAAGAGGGGAAGAAATTACTAGATTGTCTATTTGTGGTACTGAAACAGTAGTAATAGAAGAGGGAGCCAAGGAGTCAGGGGGAAATGAATAAAGTGAAGCGGCTGAGGGATTAGAAAATCTACAGATGAACCTGGTTCATCCATTGAGGAGACATTGGCAGATTTTATGAATAAGTTAGAAGAGAGTTATAAACCAAAGAAGAAAAGGACTCCAAAGGCTAAGAAGTCTGAAACTGCCGGAGCAAGTAAGAAGAGAAAAGTCACTCCATCTGCTGGTTCTGAAACTCCTCTTCCAAGAGGAAGAACCACAAGAAGTGCACTAAGGCAGAGTGAGGAGGAGTTACAAAATGCTTTGAAGGAGAGTAAGAGAAAAAGAGCTGAGAAGGGAAAGGAGAAAATTGCTGAGCCTGTAGAGGCTGTGGAGATTGAGGAGATGGACCTGGTCCATCAAGATGATCAAAGGGTAGAAGTTGAGGTACAGACCCCCAAACCAAAGAAAGCCAATACTTCTTCAAAGAAGTCTGCATCTGTGTCTGCTACACCCTCAACTGTAGCCAATAAAACTGTGTCAACAGTAAAGTCAAAGAAAGTTCAAATCGATGAAGAAGATGAGACTAATGGAGACAAGGACAATTTGACTAAGTTTGGGAAGTGCACCATTTTGAAGGGGAGATTGCGGAAAGATTTGGAAGAATTTGGAATGGTCTATCTGATGGATAAGGTGGAGGTGAAGGGCTGGAAGGACATGGTCCCTCAGCTGGATGGGAGGTTGGCCAGAAGTGAGATAGTAATGTTCATGGCCAATGCTGTAATCAAGGACAGTGGGGTCTCTAGCCAAGTGAAGGGGACCAAAATTTCATTTGATGCCATAGAATTGGGAGAAGTGCTTGGGATCCCGTATGAAGGATATGATGATTACACCAGGGAGAGATGTCCCATCTTGGATGCTCTTCCCACTTCTTTAAAAATTACCAGAAGGTTCTGTGACAATGAAGAGGAGGTTGAACCAAGGGTGGTCTACAAAAGTGAGATGACACCTCCTCACAAGGTGGTGTTTGAGTTCATTAATAAGTGTGTACTGCCAAGGCAGGAGAGAAGGCACATAGAAAATTACATGGACTTAGTTATCATGGAGTGCCTAGACAGTGGAAAGCAGATCAATTGGCCTTACTCATCATCCAGCTCCTGGACAAGGGGGTAAATGGTTCCGAGGCTCATGCCATTCCTTATGGATCCATCCTCACAACTGTACTTGCTCACTATAAGGTGCCTCTGAAGAAGGCAGAAATGGCTACAGTCAAGGATCACTTTGCAAAAACACTCTTCTGGCCTACGATTGTTCTGTCAATGTTCCTGAAAATGAACCTGGTTCATCCAAGAAGACTCCGGTGAATAGCAAAGCCAGAGCACTTGTGCAGGAGGGTGGGGCTAAAGATGCAGAAATTCTTAGGATGAAGAATCGCCTAACTGAGGTTGAACATGAGAGGGATGCTCTCAGAACTGAGCTTGCCAAAGAAAAGGAGAAGAATGAGGTGATTCTTAATGATATGCCCTCTTCTCCAAGCTAAAAACCCAGCCTCCACCCCTTCCCAGCCTTAGTAGTCCAGCCTGTCTTCGACTTTCAGTGACCCAGATTAGGAATTTTTCTTGTTTCTTTTGCTCGTGATGTTAACTGTTTTTGTTTCTTCTTGTGGATTGTGGTTGAACAATGCTTCTATCAATGAATTTTGCTGCTTTTGCTCATAATCTTGTTTCATTTTCTTTGATAGTTTGCATTCTTGGTTTCCTATTGATAATTAATCCATGATTGCACTTGCAGTTGCCCCAGTGGCCATGAGTAATTCTTAAATATCTGGGATTTTCTAAAAATTGCAACTTTTCGAGGATGCCAAAAGGGGGGAAAATGGTCATATGGTCATGTAATATTCTGAACATGTGATATTTATAACCTAATGAACCTGATTCTTTTATGATAAATGCTCAATACTCTAAAATGTGTTAATGTTGGATTAAGTTGGTTACAGGCCTAAGCACAAAGTTTGTCATCATAAAAAAGGGGGAATTTGTTGGCCCAAGAAATTGAATGATTTTGAAGATTGACAAAGGAACTTAAAGGTGAACCAGGTCCATCGTTGGCGACATAGTCACGTCAGAGTTAAAGGAACGTGAGGTGCACATGCAGGAGATAAACGAAATATGCGAATTAAAGAGATATCTCCTGATTGAAAGGATTGCAAGATAATAAAGGAGAAGGACTCCTTATTCAGTAAGAACAGAATCAACGATAAGGAAGGATTCGAGGAGTTGAGATTAACTAGAACTCTTTCACCAAGGAAGAGTAGCATTAGAACTCTAGAAAATCTCTCGTCTACTAATCCTATATACTGCAGATTGTTCTTATTGTACAGGGACGCACAAAAAGCAGAAGCAAAACAAGAATTGAGAGCAAAATTAGCAAAGGCAATTTTGCAAGCAGATCGTGTGAGATTTAAGTGTGCGACTCTGAAGCTACTTGGAACAACTAGAAGAACCAGTTCCAACTGTTGTCTT
This sequence comes from Nicotiana paniculata, assembly GCA_005239505.1. NCBI lineage: Eukaryota > Viridiplantae > Streptophyta > Magnoliopsida > Solanales > Solanaceae > Nicotiana > Nicotiana paniculata. The sequence goes on along the minus strand of MDKI01097771.1, from coordinate 19,521 downwards.
TTAGTCTAGTTTACTTGTAGTAGGGATTTCCATTTGTACCTTTTTAGCTTTATCTAGAAGCATTAGTAATAGGTACTGAGTGTTCAAGTTATAGCTAACTTGGAGTTTGTCGCAAATAGCTAGAGGCTAGTTTGCCACAAAGGGATTAGAGTTAATCCTAGGTTTACAAAGAGAAGCAAAACAAGAATTGAGAGAAAAATTAGCTAAGGCAATTTTGATAGCAGATCGTGTGAGATTTAAGTGTGCGAATCTGAAGCTACTTGGAACAACTAGAAGAACCAGTTCCAACTGTTGTCTTTTAGTCTAGTTTACTTGTAGTAGGGATTTCCATTTGTACCTTTTTAGCTTTATCTAGAAGCATTAGTAATAGGTACTGAGTGTTCAAGTTATAGCTAACTTGGAGTTTGTCGCAAATAGCTAGAGGCTAGTTTGCCACAAAGGGATTAGAGTTAATCCTAGGTTTACAAAGAGTTTGTTTTTGGCTCAGTGATTTTAGTAGAGTGTTTGGGAAAATCCTACTGGAAAGTAGGTCGTGGTTTTTCACCTTTTGAACAAGGTGTTTTTCACGTAAAATCCTTGTGTTCTTTATTTTCTGTATTTATTATTCCGCAAACAGTATAGGTTGGAACACATAGAAGAACCCAATCCTTCTATAACTAGTGCACGCGAAAATCGGACACCACACAAATCACCCCCCTCTTGTGTGGTATTGACGTTTTAGAACATCACTGGTCAAGAATGGATAAATTGAATTATCCATCACATCCATGGATGCTAGGAAAACGGTAGTTTAAATGATGTCATAGGAATGAGTACACGAATAGATCGATCCTCAGTTAAAGGTTTGGAATATATACTACTAACTATATGTTTAGATATAGTAATTTTTATGGAATAATTGTTTATTCAATTTTAATCAAGATTTAGATAAATCATACATTTGTCTATTTATTCATTCACATATATTTAGTAATAGCTTAGTGTATAGAGTTTTAGCTTTTATACGAAAGATTAAATCATCGGTTCTTATAAGTATAAAGTTTGAGTTTACAATCGAATAATGAAATTGGACAAGCCATATAAATGATGGAAATACAAAATTAAATATAATTCATCTTGATTATGGGAATGGTTTAATTCCGACTTCTTATGCTAATATATTTTATTTGTATTGAACGGACCAAGTAAAGATACATATTTATACATGTCACGACCCAAAAACCACTAGTCGTGATGGCACATAACCTGACTCGCTAGGTAAGCCAACTAACAGTCAATACAATCCAAATGAAATTTATAGGAAACGATGAAGAATTATATGAACATTTACATATTAACCCAAGGACTGGTAGTACGAATCATAAGCTTCTAAGAATTTGAAATTTACAAACCTGGTACAAATAAATACACGATATGTTTGAAAGTCACATAAACATATTAGCAAACTCTAAAGATACAAAGGAAAAGTGGCAGATATATTTCAGAATGCACGAACATCTTCAAAGTCATCTCCCGACATCACCAGCAGCTCCACTCCAAAATCTGCACGCAAGGTGTAGAAGTGTAGTATGAGTACAACCGACCCCATGTACCCAGTAAGTATCTTGTCTAACCTCGTCGAAGTAGTGACGAGGCTTTTTAGTTAAAAGATACTCACTGATAAAATATGCACCGTAAACTAGAAATAGAACTATACTACAATATAACTGAAAAGAGTACACGAAACAAATATGCAACGCGATAACTGAGAGCTAGAAGAGATCTCAATTTAATATTTTCCTATATCTCGACCAATCTTTTCTTTAAGACATAAACCAATAATCATGATAGTCACTCCATAACTTTCATAGCGTGAGGAATGTACTCAGACATCAAGTCAATTGCACGGTAACACCCTTCGTGTATTGATCTCATCCTCACCAAATATACATATAACAGTACCAACCAGATGGCAGAAATGTGGATAACAATAATTACAAAGTAGGAAATACACAAGTAGAAATATTGAACGAGGATATACATATGTGTAATAGTAATAAACTAGGCGGAAAGCATAGGAGTAATGACAACAATTAGGAAACATGAACATAAACTTCAAGTAACTAGCATGGTTGAGGCCTAAATATGGATATAACAAATAAGAGAGGAACACATGATCTTTATAAGTTATCAAGTAGAAGCATGAATGACTAACAAGGTAGAAGGCATGTACTAAAGTTAAACAAAATAGATACATCAAAGATGTAATTATGACAGCAGGAAGTAGGCATGGTATTTGCAAGTTTATGTCACGAACCAAAAACCTAACATGTCGTGATGGCGCCTATCGATGATACTAGGCAAGCCGACTTTTCCAAAATACTTCAGAAATCAAATATAAAAGTAATTTAAATCTTTCCATATCAGGAAGTTTCCATAAAAATCAAAGTTAAACTCAAAATAGAATCAAAGTGCGGAAAACTAGCCCCAAACATCAGGGTGTCACCAAGTCATGAGCGTCTAGATATCTAAACTAATACAATCAGAGTATAAATATCAGTACAAGGCAGAAAGAAATATAGAAGGAGTGACAAGGTCCTGCGGACGTTGGCATCTATCTCGTAGTCTCTGAAACTCGATCACGCCTGAGCTCAACGGTCTCTTTGTTCAAACACACCTGGATCTGCACAGGGTATAGTATGAGTACAACCGACTCAGCAAGTAACAGAACTAAATAAGGAATTGAGAAGCAGTGACGAGCTATACAGAACAGTTTATTTGATAATTTTTAAAGTCTAAGAGTAATCATGAGTAAAATCAGTTGCATAATTACCAAGTTCAAGTAAAACCAAGTATCAGCTAAATGCAGCAACAAAGGGGAAACTGATGCAACCTCACAGGACATTGTCACTCATGCTCTCAATAGCTCAACACTCAGCTCTCAGCCCTCAATGCACACGCTCAATAGATACATGCACTCACTGGGGGTGTTCAGACTCCGAAGGCGTTCCTACAGCCCAAGCGCTATAATGTGCACGGACAACTCACGTGCCACCAAAAAACTCACGTGCTATAATATCATATCAAGGTCCGCACAGACAACTCATGTGCCACCATATCACATCAGAATCCACATGGAAAACTCACGTGCTAAGGTATAATACCTCACAAACGAGCCTTCAACCTCACTCATTCATGAACCTCTCTAGTCTCATAGCCCTCAATAAAGAAAGGGAAAACAATCCAAATCAAAGTATTATAGTATATCAACAGGGAAATAACAGAGACTAAGGTAAACATGTACAAGAATCACTATGACTGAGTATAACTACCATGAGCAGGTACATAGCCTAAGCCTGATTTCTAACATGAAAGGCAATCAAATTTCTAGCAGACAAAAAATGCATATAAACACAAATAAAGGCTATTAGACATTACAGTCTCGCGGGACAGACCAATTCTCAATCCCTCTCGGCGTACACCCACACTCCTATCACCTAACATGGGTGTCACCTCCCAAACAGTCACATTATACCAAACTCTGGGTTTCATACCCTCAAAACTAGATTTAAAACTGTTACTTACCACAACATCGTAGGAATCCTACTCTGAAATGCCCTTTCCTCTCGAACCAACCTCCAAATGTCCCGAATCTAGCCACAAGAAATACAATACAGGCTAAAGGAATAAATTCCACAAGAAAAATACCAATTTATAGCCAAAAACCCGAAATCGACTCAACCTGCCCTCGGGCTCACATCTCAAAATCCGACAAAAATACAAAATCTGAAATCCCATTCACTCACGAGTTTATTCATACCAAATTTACCAAAATCCAACCTCCATTGCCCCTCCAAAACCCCAAAGTTCACTCTCCAAATCATCAAGCCTTAACTTCCAAATTTCCCACTCAAATCCCCAATTAAATGATGAACAAAGCCATAGATTCACGGAAATTAGACCAATACGGGTTAGAATCACTTACCCCAACATCCTCCTTGAAAACATTCAAAAAATTGCCTCTCTTCCGAGATCCTCAAGCCAAAAGTCGAAAATGAAAGTCTAAAAATCGAGCTGATGTTTTCTGCCAGGAATATCAGCTCCTGCGGACCCCTTGAACGCTTCTGCGATGCCGCACCTGCGGAAAATCCATCACAAGTGTAGATTTTACTTAAAATCCAAGACTCCAATTCTGCGGTCCCAAAACTACATCTGCGCCTATTGTAGGTGCGGAAATCCATCGCACCTGTGGCTCCATCTAGCACCAGCGCCTAACTGCCCGCATCTGCGACTCTCGCAGGTGCGGGAAAATCTTTGCACCTGCGGACTCTGCCCAACTCCTTCTTGTTTGCATCTGTAGCTCCTCAATTTCTCCTGCGGGATCGCACCTGCGGTTCCCACTCCGAAGGTGCGGAAAACACCAGTAGCAGCAGCTTCAGCTGGATATTCCCAACTCCAAACACTCCGATAGCCACTCAGAATCACCCCGAGGCCCTCGGTACCTCGACCAAACATACCAATAAGTCATATAACCCCATACAAACTTAGTCGAACCTTCGCATCACTCAAAACAACACCAAATTTACACTCGGATTCAAGCCTAAGAACTTCTAAACCTCCAAATTCCGCAAACAACGTCGAAACCCATCAAACCACGTCCGATTGACCTAAAATTTTACACACACGTCAAAAATGATACCAAAAACCTACTCCAACTTCCGCAATTCCATTCTGACCCCGATATCAAAATTTTCAAAAATAGCCAAATTTCCAGCTTTTGCCAATTCAAGCCTAATTCTACTACGGACTTCCAAATCACCTTCCGGACGCGCTCCCATGTCTGAAAGCACCTAACAAATCTAACAGAGCCATAAAAATTTAAACCTGAGGTTGTTTACATAGAAGTCAACATCCAGTTTACTTTTCCAAGTTAAGCTTCTAATAAAGAGACTAAGTGTCCCAATTCCTCTCTGAAACCACTCCAAACCCGAACCAACCAACCTGATACGATATAATACACTTGTAAAGCACAAAAGAAGCAGAAATGGGGGAAACATGGTTATAACTCTCAAAACGACCGGCCGGGTCATTACATCCTCCCCTATTAAACAAACGTCTGTCCTCGAACGGGTTTAGAAATATACCTAGAGTCTCAAATAGGTGTGGATATCTACTCCGCATCTCCCGCTTGGTTTTCCAAGTGTCCTCCTCCACAGGATGACCTCTCCATTGCACCTTCACTGAAGCTATATCCTTTGACCTCAACTTCCAAACCTGTCGATCCAAAATGGCCACCGTCTCCATGTCATAAGTCGTATCACCAACCAACTGAACCGTGCTGAAATCCAAAATATGGGACGGATTGCCAACATACTTCCGGAGCATAGAAACATGAAACTCTGGATGCACACTCAGCAAGCTGGGTGGCAAGGCAAGCTTGTAAGCCACCTCCCCTATCCTCTGAAGCACCTCAAAAGGCCCATTGAACCGGGGGCTCAACTTTCTCCTCTTCCCAAACCTCATAACACCCTTCATGGGTTATACCTTCAGCAAAACCTTCTCCCCGACCATGAAAGGCACATCACGGACCTTCCTGTCCGCATATCTCTTCTACCTAGACTGCACCGTGCGAAGTCACTCCTAAATCACATTCACCTTGTCTAATGCATTCTGGACCAAGTCTGTACCCAAGAGCCTAGCCTCATCCAGCTCAAACCATCCCACTAGAGACCTACACCGCCTCTCATATAAAGCCTCATACAAGACCATCTGAATACTCGATTGATAACTGTTGTTATATGCAAACTCCGCGAGCGGCAGAAACTTGTCCCATGAACCCCCAAAGTCAATGACACAAGAGCGCAACATGTCCTCCAATATATGGATAGTTCGCTCGGACTGACCGTCCGTCTGAGGGTGAAATATTTTTCTCAACTCAACCTGAGTACCCAACTCTCGTTGCACGACCCTCCAAAACTGCGATGTAAACTGTGTGCCCCTATCTGAAATGATAGAAACTAGGACACCATGAAGGAGAACAATCTCTCAGATGTAAATCTCAGCCAACTACTCTGAAAAGTAAGTAGTATCAACTTGAATAAAGTGCACAAACTTGGTCAGCCGATCCACAATCACCCAAATAGCATCGAAATTCCTCGAAGTCCGTGGGAGCCCAACTACAAAATCCATGGTGATCCTTTCCCATTTCCACTATGGGATCTCTAACCTCTGAAGCAAGTCACTCGGTCTCTAATGCTCATACTTAACCTACTGACAATTGAGACACCGAGCCATAAACCCAACTATATCCTTCTTCATCCGTCTCAAATCTTGGTACATGTTTGCGGCACACGGATGGATGGAATACCGCGAGCTGTGGGCCTCTTCAACAATCAACTACCGAAGCCCATCCACATTGGGCACACATATCCGACCCTGCATCCTCAACACGCCATCATCATAAATAGTCACATCTCTAGCATCACCTCGCTGAACCCTTTCCTGAAGAACGAGCAGGTGTGGATCATCATATTGATGCTCGCTGATACGGTCATAAAGAGAAGACCTGGAGACCATGCAAGCCAATACCCGACTAGGCTCTGAAATATCCAACCTGACAAGCTGGATAGATAAGGCTCGAACATCCAATGCCTAGGGTCTCTCTACTGTTGGAAGATATGCTAAACTCCCCAAACTCTCCGCCCGACGACTCAAGGCATCGGCCACCATGTTGGACTTCGCAGAATGGTACCAAATAGTGATATCATAGTCCTTAAGAAGCTCCAACCATCTATGCTGACGCAGATTAAGATCCTTATGCTTGAACAGATGATGCAAACTCCGATGATCAGTATAGATCTCACAATAAACCCCGTACAAATAGTGCGGCCAAATCTTTAAGGTGTGAACAATAGCTGCTAACTCAATATTGTGGACATGATAGTTCTTATCATAAGGATTCAACTGGTGCAAAGCATATGCAATGACCCTACCCTCCTACATCAGAACACATCAATACCTATCCTCGAGTCATCACAATACACGGTGTAAGAACATGAAGCTGATGGTAGAACTAGAACTGGAGCTGTGGTCAAAGCAGTCTTGAGCTTCTGAAAGCTCTCCTCACACTCATCCGACCACTTGAATGGAGCACCCTTTTGGTCAATTTGGTCAAGGGAGATATAATAGATGAAAATCCCTCCACAAAGCGACGGTAATAGCCCGCCAAATCAAGAAAGCTCTTAATCTCCGTGGCTGAGGACGGTCTAGGCCAACTCTGCACCACCTTTATCTTCTTCGGTTCCACCTTAATACCCTCATTGGACACCACGTGCCCCAAGATCGCCACTGAACTGAGCCAAAAATCACACTTGGAGAACTTTTCATAAAGCTTCTCCTCCCTCAATCTCTGTAATACAATCCTCGGATGCTGATCATGCTCCTCCTGGCTACGAGAGTACACTAGGATGTCATCAATAAATACAATAATAAATAAGTTCAAATAGGGCTGAAATACACTGTTCATCAAATGCATGAACGATGCTGGGGCATTGGTCCGCCCAAAAGACATCACCAGAAACTCATAATGGCCATATCGGGTCCTGAACGTTGTCTTAAGAATATCTGAATCCCGAATCTTCAGCTAGTGATACCCGGAACTCAAATCAATCTTAGAGAACACCCTCGCTCCCTGAAGATGGTCAAATAGATCATCAATACGAGGAAAATGATACTTGTTCTCGACCGTGACCTTGTTCAACTGCCCATAATCAATGCACATCCTCATGGAACCATCCTTCTTCTTTACAAGTAGAACCAGTGCACCCCAAGGTGACACATTAGGCTGAATAAACCCCTTATCAAGGAGTTCCTGAAGTTGTGCTTTCAACTCCTTTAACTTTGCTGGTGCCATACGATACAGTGGGATAGAAATGGGCTGAGTTCCCGGTGCCAAATCAATATCAAAATCAATATCCCTGGTAGGTCCGCAGGAAATACATCCGGAGAGTCACGTGCCACCAGAACAAAATCAATGGAAGGAGTCTCTGCACTATCATCCCTCACAAAGGCCAAATAGGATAAACAACCCTTCTCAACCAAATGCTTAGCCTTCAAGTATGAAATCACCCTACTAGGTACATAGTCTATAGAACCGCTCCACTTAACCCTTGGCAACCCCGGCATCGCCAACATCACAGTCATAGCGTAACAATTTAGAACAACATGGCACGGATACAACTAATCCATACCCAATATCACATAAAAATAAACCATACTGAGTAGCAAAAGGTCCATTCGGGTCTCCAGACCCCCAATAGTAACCACACATGACTGATATACGCGGTCCACAATAATAGTATCGCCCACATGAGTAGATACATGAACATATAAGACTAAAAACCCACGGGGCATATCCAGAAAATGAGTGAAAATGCGAGGAAACATATGAATAAGTGGAACTAGGTTCAAATAGTATCGAGGATTCTCGGTGACAAACTGAGACAATACCTGTAATCACAGGATCTAAAGCGATAGAATATGGTCTGACAGGGAGGGCATAGAAACAGGCCTGCCCACCCCCTAATCTGCCTCCCCCTCTCAGGCAACCCCCACTTGAATGAGCTTCACCCCTAGCTGGCTGAGCCCTACCCCTAGCTGACTGGTCGAGTGGTAGAGGAACTGGTGCTAGTGCCCTCGGCCGAGTACTCCGCTGTGGAGTCCCACCCAATAGCCTAGGTAAATCTCTCATGATGTGACAAAAAGATCTCGTAGTCTCTGAAACTCGATCACGCCTGAGCTCAACGGTCTCTTTGTTCAAACACACCTGGATCTGCACATGGTATAGTATGAGTACAACCGACTCAGCAAATAACAGAAATAAATAAGGAACTGAGAAGCAGTGACGAGCTATACAAAACAGTTTATTTGATAATTTTCAAAGTTTAAGAGTAATCATGAGTAAACTCAGTTGCATAATTACCAAGTTCAAGTAAAACCAAATATCAGCTAAATGTAGCAACAAAGGGGAAACAGATGAAACCTCGCAGGATACTGTCACTCAAGCTCTCAATAGCTCAACACTCGGCTCTCAGCCCTCAATGCACACGCTCAATAGTTACATGCGCTCACTGGGAGTGTTCAGACTCCGAAGGGGCTCCTACAACCCAAGCGCTATAATCTGCGACAACTCACGTGCCGCACGGACAACTCACGTGCTATAATATCATATCAAGGTCAGCACAGATAACCCACATGCCACCATATCACATCATAATTTGCATGGAAAACTGACGTGCTAAGGTACAATACCTTTCACAAACAGTCCTTCAGCCTCACTCAGTCATGAACCACTCTAGTCTCACAGCCCTCAATAAAGAAAGGGAAAACAACCCAAATCAAATTGTTATAGTGTATCAGCAGGGAAATAACAGAGACTGAGGTAAACATGTACAAGAATCTCTATGGCTGAGTATAACTACCATGAGCAGGTACGTAGCCTAATCATGATTTCTAACATGAAATGCAGTCAAATTTCTAGCAAACAAGAAATGCATATAAACACAAATAAAGGCTAATAGACCTTACAGTCTCGCGGGACAGACCAAGTATTAATCCCTCATGGTATACACCCACACGCCCGTCACCTAGAATGGGCGTCACCTCCCAAACAATCACATTATACCAAACTCCGGGTTTCATACCCTCAAGAGTAGATTTAAAACTATTACTTATGTCAACTACGTAGGAATCCTACTTCGGAATGCCATTTCCTCTCGAACCGGCCTATAAATGTACCTAATTTAGCCACAAGCAATACAATATGATCAATATAGGCTAAATGAATCAATTCCACAAGAAAAATACCAATTTATAGCCAAAAACCCGAAACCGGCTCAACCCGGCCTCGGGGCCCACATCTCGAAATCTGACAAAAATCACAAAACCCGAAAGCCGATTCACTCACGAGTCTAGTCATACCAGCTTTACCAAAATGTGACCTCCACTCCCCTCGAAAACCCCAAAGTTCGCTCTCCAAATCCCCAAGCCCTAACTCCCAAATTTCCCACTCAAATCCCCAATTAATCGATGAACAAAGCCATAGATTCATGGAGATTAGATCAATACGGGTTAGATTCACTTACACCAACGTCCTCCTTCAAAACCTTCAAAAAATCACCTCTCTCCCGAGCTCCTCAAGGCAAAAGTAAAAAATGGAAGTCTAAAAATCGAGCTGATGTTTTCTGCCAGGAATTTTTGCTCCTCCGGACCCCTTGAACGCTTCTGCGACGCTGCACCTGCAAAAAATCCATTGCATGTGCGGATTTCACTTAAAATCCAAGACTCCACTCCTATGATCCCACAATCGCATCCGCACCTATTGCAGGTGCGAAAATCCATCGCATCTGCGGCTCCATCTCGCACATGCGCGGAGCTTCCCGCATCTGCGACTCTCGCAGGTGCGGGAAAATATACGCACCTGCGGACTCTGCCTAACTCCTTCTTGGCCATATTTACATCTCCTCAAACGCTCCTGCGGGCTTGCACCTGTGGTTCCCACTCCGTAGGTGCGGAAGACACCAGTAGCAGCAGCTTCAGCTGTATTTTCCTAACTCCAAACACTCCGATAGCCACCTGGAATCACCCTGAGGCCCTCGGGACCTGGAACAAACATACCAACAAGTCATATAACCCCATACGAACTTAGTTGAACCTTCGAATCACTCAAAACAACATCAAATTACCAAATTACACTCGGATTCAAGTCTAAGAACTTTTAAACCTCCAAATTCCGCAAACAATGTTGAAACCCATCAAAACACGTCCGATTGACCTCAAATTTTACACACACGTCAAAAATGACCAAAAACCTACTCCAACTTTCAGAATTCCATTCCGACCCCGATAACAAAATTTCCATTGTCGACCAAAATAGTCAAATTTCTAACTTTCGCCAATTCAAGCCTAATTCTACTACGGACTTCCAAATCACATTCTGGACGCGCTCCTAAGTCCAAATTTACCTAACAAAGCTAAAGGATCCGTAAAAATTCAAATCCGAGGTCATTTACACACAAGTCAACATCCGATTGACTTTTCCAAATTAAGCTTCTAATAAAGAGACTAAGTGCCCCAATTCCTCTCCGAAACCACTCCAAACCCGAACCATCCAACCCAATATGATATAATACACTTGTAAAGCATAAAAGAAGTAGAAATGGGGGAAACGAGGCTATAAATCTCGAAACGAATGGCCGGGTGATTACAGTTTAGCAAGTGGAAGGCATGAGTAAGACAATTATAATTAAGATAGAGGACAAGGACAGGGCATTAATGACAAGTCAAATAAGAACCATATGTAGGACACTAACAGCTAAATGTAAAGGCATGAACGTATACACAAGGAAAATATATCACAATATAATGCATGTCCCTCGTCCTCGTATGCACGAAAACACCCATCATGCCATTAACTCATGATAATTTTAAAGCATGATAGTATAAATGAAATGGCAAGGCATCACCCTTCGTGCTTATGCTCACATAACATGGCACAACATCACCCTTCATGCTTTTACTCTCAAATGATATGGCATCGCGTCACCCTTCGTGCTTTACACTCACTTAACATGGAGCAACATCATCTTCCCTGCTTTACACTCTCATAACATGATAAAATATATGAAATGGCACGGCATCACTCTTCGTGATTTACACTCTCCCTCCCATGATAATATAAAAGAAATGGCACAACATCACCCTTCATGCTTTTCACTCTTCCTCACCAACAATATGTATATCAATGACAAGCAAGGTAGGAAGCTGTGACGATCCGACCGGTCGTTTTAAGAGTAATAGCCCTAATCCCCTTTTTACTGCTTTCCCCATATCTTTTTCTAAAGATATGACTTGTCGTGAGGTTTTGGTTGTGGTTTCAGGGTGTTTTGGGACTCCTAGTCCCTAAAACAGAAGCTTAAGTTCTAGAATTTTGATCGTAGTTGGAACTGTGTGAATACGACTCCGAAATGGAGTTTCGTCGGTTCTGTTAGTTCCGTCAGGTGATTTTGGACTTAAGAGTGTGTCCGAATTGTGTTTTGGAGGCAAGTAGCTAATTAAGGCTTGAAATGGCGAAAGTTAAATTTTTGGAAAGTTTGATTGGTAGTGGACTTTTTGATATCGAGGTCGGACTCCAATTCCGGAAGTTGGAGTAGGTCCACAATGTTGAATATGACTTGTATGCAAAATTTTAAGGTAAATCGTACGTAGTTTGATAGGTTTCGACATCAGTTGTAGAAGCTTGAAGTTTCAAAGTTACTTAAGTTTGAAATGGAGGGTGATTTGTGTTTCTAGAGTTATTTGATGTAATTTGAGGACTCGACTAAGTTCGTATGGTGCTTTAGGACCTGTTGGTATGTTTGGTTGAGGTACTGAGGTCCTCGGGTGTGTTTCAGTTGCTTTACGGATTGAAGTTTTGACTTATGCAATTGCTGAAGTTTTCTGGTTTCTGGTGTTTCGCACCTGCGAGAGGGAGACCACAGGTGTGGACTCGGACGTGAGAAAGAAGGATCACAAATGTAGATTTGGGCAGCCCAGCTGGGAGCACATGTGCGAAAAAGGAAACACATTTGCGCATCCGCAGATGCGGAGAAGTGACCGCAGAAGCGAAAACGGAAGGTCTGCGCAGGGTCGCGGATGCAGAAGGTCATCCGCAGAAGCGGTCTCGCAGGTGCGAGCCCTGGTCCGCGGAAGCGGAATATGGGACTTTAAGAGGAATCTGCACCTGTAATGGAATTTCTGCAGGTGCGACTATAGGCCCGCAGATGCGAAATCGATGGACAAAAAAGGGCCAAGTTAGAGGGTTTTATCCCATTTTCAATTTTGGGACTTGGAGAGCTCGGATTAGGGCGATAATTCAAGAATTTTTCATAGAGAACTTTGGGGTAATGATTCTTAACTCTTTTATGTTTGTATATCATTAATCTATAGTTGATTTCATCATTAAATTAAGGAAATTTGGGTGAGAAACTTGGAAGTTCTTCAAATCAGTTTTTGAGTTTTGATTGTGACTTTTACCTGATTTCGAAACGTGGGCCCAGGGAGGCTTTTAGAGCGATTTTCGAATTTCTTGTTGAAGTCTTGATTTCATTAATAATCTTTGTCTATTATAGTTGTATTTATGATATGTAATTGTGTTTGGCTAGATTTGGGCCATTCGTAATCGGATAATCAAGGAAAAATCATTCTTAATGATTGATTTGAGCTTGGTTCGAGGTAAGTGGCTTGCCTAACCTTGTGTAGGGGAAATCCCCTTAGGATTTGGTACTATTGTGATATGTGAATTCCGTGTACCAAGGTGACGAGGCATACACGGGCTATTTGTTGTAAAGCTGATTTTATTGAGTAATAACCTATTTTCATTCTTAATTGAGTTATACCAACCTGTGTAGCTATCATGTTTAGTCTAATATCGCATATCTACGTGCTTTAACTGCTTATTTAAACTCTGTGCAACATGCCTACTTGTTTTCCTACTTTTCCTTGTTCTTTATCAGTCTTAACTGTAGAATTCTTGTTGTCAATTATTGTATTTCTCGGTTTGAGCTGTATATTTACTTTTGAAACTACGAGGCGGTTCCTCAGGAGTTATCCCTGCACATTTACTTTTGAGACTATGAGGCGGTTCCTCGGGAGTTCTCCCTGCACATTTATTTTGAGACTAGGAGGCAGTACTGTTTAACCAAAGAATTAGACCCTTTGACTAAAGCTTATTTTTAAGATGAATACGGGTTACTGATAATCAAGGTAATGGAGAAAAATGAATAATAGACAATATTGCAGAAATATAGAAAATCGAAGTTGATTGTATTCGAGAATCAGATGCCTTTACAAGCTGTATTCCCCTCCCTTATATAGGAGATTCTTATAACGTACGACTCTTGCTATGGTTACTCATTAATGACTAATTATGACATTAATGAGGCGTTACAAAAGATAACGGTAATTGGGGTTCGGTTACATAACATTCGAGTAATCAATTGTGGGTCCTTGAATTTGCCCGTAGCTTTGTCTAGATTCATTATGACTGTGCCTCTCTCTCATTTTGATCAAGTTGAGTTTCCCGTGGCTGATAAGTTCATGGGTTTACTGAACCGTGCCTGTTTGTACCGTACCTCTTCAAAGAATCACATCCAGCTGTCGCGTTTTTCTGTGTCCACGTGACTGGCTGAGTTGTCAAAAGCTGGCTTACGTGTGAATCTCTTTTGTACCAGTACAAATAGTCCCCCCACTTACCATATATTTAACGATTAATATTTGGTAAGTGGATATTCATTTATGGCGGGAATATTTTGCCGCCGCTTTTCCTTGAATCATTGTATCCTTCTCTGCACCATAGGCGTCGTTTGTCACTTCCATTTAATGCTCATACCACGTGTCCTTTTCGGATTGGTTCTGCATTTACTCGGCACCTTTTAGGGCTTTTTGCGGCTGCGCCAGTCCCGAAGTGACATCTTCAATTATGACTTTTCATCATTATTTTCCTTTTTCTTCATGTTTGACGGTTGTCTTCAAGTATAAATACATGTTTTCTTTTCTTTGCTTCCACGAAACACTTTTCTAACTTTGTCTTTTGTAAAGAACTTTCTTCTTCGTCTTTGTAAACATGTCTTCTTCAAACCAACCTCAAAGAGTAATAGATCTTGAAAGTTTAACACCATCTTCTGCTCCGAATAGGAGTCAGAGGGGTGGTAGACTTAGAAGTCTAGGATCCACTCCTTCGAGGGGCTCTGTTCTTCTCAGATAGTTCCTCTTCCTTCCACTAGATCTCCAGTTTCTCCGAGATTTAGGGTTTCTCGGTCTTTGCCTAGAGGTAGAGGCGAACGCCTTCGTAATCCTGGAGTCGATGAAATTGTCCCTGTTGAGTTTGTTTTTTCTAGGGATAGTCAAGTTCTTGTAGATCAATCTTCTTCTCTTGATAGTGTCGAAAGATATCCAACCCTTATAACTGAGGGTCAGATTTCCCTTGTTCGTAGGGAATGCTTTTGGAGGTCTGACTTTCCTGTCTATATTCCGAATAGTAACCAAAGAATAACGTCTTACAAGACGGGATATTCTTTTGTTTATACGTATCCTTTCACTTTAGGGTTTAGACCCCCCATTGACCCAATTATAATTGAATTTTGCCATTTTTTCAACATCTTTTTAGGATAAGTTGGCCCGCTTGTGTGGCAAGTTGTCGCATGTCTTAGGAGTTTGGCTTCTTTAGCCTCGGTTCCTTTTACCTTCAACCATCTTATTCACCTCTACTCTCCTACCTTATTTCGTGAAGGGGTTTTTACTCTGACTGCTAGAAGCAAAAGAGTGCTGGTAACCCCTGGAGATGATAAGGATAGGGGTTGGTACCTCCGGTATGTTGTTGTACCCACTGTTGGTTTAGTGGGTGAAGAAAATCTTCCCTTCCCTGAGAAGTGGAATCGCGCACGTGAGTATGCTTTAGCTCACATTTACTTTTTCTTGTTTTGACTTGAGATGTTTTATTAACACCGTGTATGTTTTTTCTTCTCTCAGCAATCATGAATACTGTTGAGAATGTCTCCGGTATTCTTGATTGGGTAGAAAAATTGTTGTCTGTTGCTCCTTCAGAAGAAAGATCTTGGAAATACCTTGATGGGAGGTATGGTTGGCAAGTAAAGAACCATGGTAAGTGAAGTTCTTGTTCTTGCTTCTTTCCTTACTCGAGTCTCTTTTTTTGTCGTTTAACTTTTTTCCCTTTTTAATAGGGTTCTCTGCTCGTGGGGTGTCTGCTTCATCTATCCCGAAGATGTCCTTGGATCAAGCCCAGGAAGTTATTGTTGGTTCATCTTCCTCAAGAGGAAGATTAGTGAGTCTCGTTCCGTAGAAGAATAAGAAGAGGGTGCTTTAGTTCACAGGCCACGGAGAAGGTGAATGGTTTTAGATGATGAGCTTACAACCTTAACCTTGCCTACCGTGTCTATGATTGAGCCCCCTGTCCTTGATGATGTTTCACATTCCCCTATTCATGAGGGTGTTGATCTTGCTCCTGACAACGTCCCTTTGGCTGCTGTCTTTCCTGCTTCTTTGAGAGAAGCTGTTTCGTCTGTTCCTTTGGCTATTTCAACTTCTGTTGTTGCTTTGCCTGTAGCTTCTTCAACTCTTCAACTCTCTGTGCCCGCTTCTTTGCCCGTGGCTTCTCCAGCTCCTCAACCTTCCCTGCCTGTTGTTGTTCCATCTCTGCCTGCTTCCATGACTTCCGTTAGGAAAGTAGGGTCTTCCATCAGAGAGATGCGGCAGGTGGTAATAGAGGTTCCAGCTGAGGGGAATCTTTTCAAGAAAAAGGGTGAGCCCGAAGTGTGTCTCAAGCCTTTGATATGTCTCTCTGAGAAAGCAAATCTAGCCAGCCACGATGCTCTTACATGGGCCAATTGAGGTCGTGCATACTTCTTTGAAGGTATGATGCAAGTTATCCTCTTTCACTCTCGTATATGAAATTTACCATATCTGACTGGTTTATTTCTTGTAGATTAACCTTATAGGCATGTAGCTTATGAAGAGGATTTCAAACACAGACCAAGAGACAAGAGAGTTGCAGGTTGATGTTGATAATTGGAGAGCACAGTATGATAGCTTAAGGATTGACATGGATGCTTTAGAAGAGGAAAAGAGTACCTTGAAGCGGCAGATGAGACTCATGGAAGCAGAATTGGCAGTGGAGAAGGATTCTTGCAGTCAGGCTGATAAAGATAAGAGTGTTCTGGAGTCTTCGTTCGCGGAGCAGCTGTCCCGTGCATCAGAGAAGATTAGAGACTTGAAGAACTTGTTGGGGAAGAAGGAGGAATACTCAGGCGAGCTCGTGAAATCACTCATTTGTACTCAAGAAGACCTTCGTAGGGCTTTAGACAAAGCTTAAACTTTAGAGGAGTCGATTGTTCCATTAAGGGCCGCCCATGAAGCTGCGGAAGCGGAGAAGGACGGATTGAGAGCTGAGCTTCAAGTATGGGCAAAGGATTATGAAGATTTGGAAGAGATGGCTGTTGTCGATGTGAGCTGGGCGTATATGAATTCTCGCCTTGACATATTTATGGAAATGAATCAAGAGGGTTTTGACCTTAGTGCTGAAATAGCCAAAACTAAGGAAGCCATGGAGAAGGCTCAACAAGGTCATAATCTCTCTTCTCCTGATGGTGAGATTCCAGCCGCTCATGCCTCTTCATCTCCAGTTGCTCCCGCTCCTTCTGCCACTGAATTCAACATCTCTCTTGAAAAGATTTAGTTGGTTTATCCCTTTTTTTCTTTTTCTTTGTATAAATTGGTGGTTACCCCCAGTTCCGTCGGGGATAAATTAGGATTTCCTTAAAGTCCCCAAATGACAACTTAGGGGCACCACAATGTATATAATAATTTTATACGGCTAAGTATAAGTTAATACTTAGTTTTAGCCGTTTTAATATATAAATGTTAGTTCGACTTTTGTTGAGTTTCTGTTTCACTCTTTAAGTCTTTTGCATGCTTTATTTTTCGAGGTTTTTTACCTTCGAGTTTTGCATGGGGAATGATTTAGACTACTCGTACCTTTTTTGTAATAGGCACGGTATCATATCAAATGTGTGCCTTTTTGTAGTAGGCATAGTTTATGGAAGAGGGCCCTTTATAATTGACATGAAGAAGACGTCTCAACTTCATGATAATGCAATAGAGTGATAGGAATTTTACACATGTTTAAGAATGTTTCCAAGGAAAGTTTTTTGTTTGAACTTCCATGACATTTTACATGTGTTTGGTTATCGTCTAAAACTCATGTTTGCAACTGTTTTTGTTTAACATATTTGATATACTCTTGTATTTCGTAACTGTTTTTCATAGGTAACAGTTTTTCGATATTAATACAAGGAAACAACCATTTTTTACTAGTAACAGTTTTTATAAAGATTGGGGCTTTCACCCGCAACTGTTTTGGAAACAGTTTTCTAATAAGTACGAGGGAAATGATTTCTTATTCGTAATTATTTTTATTTGATAACAGTTTCTTGAACAAATACAAGAATTTATATTTTTCATCCATAACTGTTTTATTCGAGAACATGTTTTTGAATGAGTACATTGATGATGATCTTTTACCCCTAACTGTTTTTGTTACAACAACTTTGAATAAGTATAAAGATGTACATTTCTTTCTCGTGACTAATATTTTGCCTTTCAACCTGAATATGTTCGAAGGTTTTTGCTTTTTGCATTAGGCTTTGTATTTGGATGGCTCTTTTGATTTCTTTCGATTCTGCTCGTGTCACTTGTCTCGTTGGGTAGATGGGTCTTCAGGCTCGAGCTTTTGACTTTCTGATAGTCTTCTTTGCTTCGTCTTAGCCTTCCATACTGTATAGTCCCCCAAGTGTTTGATCTTTGAAGAATGAAATCTCGAGCACTTGATTATTCCTTCCTTTTGGTCCTTTTCATGAAAAGGAAAAACATTCCGGACTCGAAGGTATATAGTTTTTTAGATGATGACTGCTTAAGCCTTTTAAAACGTCCATCAGAAAGTGTAACACTAGACCGGTAATTGTGTTATTTTCTCGCGTCTTTGCAGGTCTAATATCATCATCTGGTGATAGGTTAAACTTTGTGCCTATCATCTAAAAAAGTTAGTAAAATTTTTTAAATGTTCAAAATAAAATCGAACGTGTGATACCTGACGGTGGGTATTCTTTTCTTTTAGAAGTAATACTTCTTTAGATGGATGGAATTCCAGCTTGTTGGTAGAACTCTGCCGCCCATAGCTTCCAACTCATAGGCGCCTTTCCCAGCTATGCCTCGGATTTTGTAAGGTCCTTCCCAGTTTGGATTTAGCTTTCCTGCACCTGCTTCTTTTGTTGATTGAAAGATTTTTTGAGGACGAAGTCCCCAATCTTAAAGTATCTGAGATGAGCTTTATGGTTGTAATAACGCTCTATGATTTACTTTTGAGCTGCCATCCGTATCAATGCTGCTTCTCTGCGTGGTTCGAGCAGGTCCAGATTGGTCCTTAATTCGTCGTCATTTTCACCTTCCATGGCTGTTGAGAACCTTATGCTTGGTTCGCTAATCTCCACAGGTATTAAGGCTTCTGAGCCATAAACAAGTGCGAACGGAGTTTCTCCTGTGGCTATCTTTGAAGTTGTTCTGTATGCTCATAGTACCGCTGGTAACTCATCAGGCCAGTTTCCTTTGGATTTATCCAGCCTCTTCTTTAGATTGTTGATTATGACCTTATTCGTTGACTCATCTTGACCATTAGCCACGGGGTGGTATAGCGTTGAAGTGATCCGCTTGATTTGCCAACTTTCGAAGAATTCTGTGTTTTGCGAGCCTATGAATTGTGTGCCATTATCACACACGATTTCTTTTGGTATTCCAAAGCGGCATATTATGTTTTGCCATAAGAAGCTTTTAACTTCCTTTTCTCGCACTTGTTTGAACGCTTCTTCCTCTAATCATCTTGTAAAATAGTCGGTTAGCACGAGTAAAAACCGTACCTGTCCTTTAGCTGTGGGAAGA
>ML357467.1:0-13166 GCA_005239505.1 Nicotiana paniculata | reverse complement strand
TTAAACATCAAAGCACAAATTTAACAAAGCACTATAGAACATGACTATCACAAAAAAAAAAAACAATACCCATAACGTAAAGGTACTGTAATGTACCTGTGATTATACGTAATATTGTTGGCGAACAAACAGTTGAAGCGATGAATATCAAAAAACAATGACGATCGTAAAAACGAAGAACGGGAGAGAGAGAGAAAGAGAGTATTTGCAAAGTATAGGAATGGAAGTAGAGGAATGGGGTTTACTTGAAGAGAGAGAGAGAAAGTAGGCTTGACTGCTTGTAAAAGGGTAAAATTATCTTTTCGAAAGGCTTTTAACAAAAAAAGGGTACCGGTGCAAACATAAAAACAAAGCGAGTACAAGTTAAAGAAGGGCGCCTAAATAGGGCGCCCCGTGCAATTTTTACCAACATAATATGCTGGAAGTTTACACACATGAGTTCCATAATCCAGCATATTATGCTGGAACTTTCTGTATTTTATTAAAATGGTGACTATTTTTCAATAACTTTGCAAATGTTGATTATTTTTTAATCACTAGTCCGAAAACTAGATAGCCCGTGCTATTTTAATGCAAAGTTGAGGCAAACACCTATAGTGGACTATTCTTTCAAAAATAGCCGTTCACCTAACCACTTAAACTAAAAATAGCCGATGGAGGTGTAATATATGTATAATTTATGTATTATATGTGTATGGCTAGAAAAAATAAATAATGAATATGAACGGCTATTTATGTAAAGATCCGTTCTTTCAAAACACTGGATCAGCAATGATATATAGGCCCGGCCCAGATGATAGCCTTGAGAGAAATTTATTTTTTCCAAATTTTTTCCGAAAAAGAAAAAACAGGAGTTCCAATTTTGGTGTTCAAGAAAAATGGTGTACCATTTATGAATTTACACCTGCTATGCTCTACTTGTTGGGTAGTTAAGTTTCAATTGGTACTAGGTAATTTCTTGTTTTTCTCTCAAAATCTCTAATTTGAAGATTCGAACTAGTATTTCTTTCTTTTTGATTTGAAAATTTGTGTCATATTGCTTAAATTGTGTTTGATTATATCATTGTGATTGCAATTTGTGTCCCATTTATAGATGTGATTAGCCTCTCCAAGTTCATTTTTTTTCTCACTTGAACAGTTGGGCAGGTTGTACTTCTGCTCCAAGTTTACAGGCAATTAATCAATTTGGGCGTAGGAAATAGTTCAATTACCAGTAGGATGAGCTGTAAAATTTTGGAGTTTTTATGTAATTATTCGGAATAGGAGCCTTGGCATAACTCGTAAAGTTGTTGTAATGGTAATGTGACCAGGAGGTGACAGATTCGAGCCGTGAAAACAGCCTCTTGCAGAAATGAAGGTAAGCTTTGTAGAATAGACCTTTGTGGTCCCCGGACCCCACGCATAGTGGGAACTTAGTGCACCGGGTTGCCCTATGTATTTATTCGTGTTTGAGCTAAGAAGATGTACACTAATTATATGCTAAACTTTTGTACCATGCTTGAATATATACAAAGAGTGTGACAGTAGACGATTGCAATAAGAATAGGCTGGAAAGATGTTTTCAAGCAGTGAAAGTGCAATCTTTTCTGGTGATTTCCTATTAAGTTAATGATTAGATTAGAATGTAAGTTGTATGTACCGAGAGTGTAAAGAATTTTGATGCAGTCAACTTGAGCATAGTCTGAGCAGTTTCAGCAGATCGCTTACCATCTTTTCTGCCACTGCTAGCTGGATTTGACACTATTAAACTCCTTAGATTATAAGTTCAGATAAAACTTTTACCACAAACTCAAAGAGAGATGAAATAGAAGTCGTTGTAATTTTAATCTTAGTTGAAACTTATTTCCACTCCTGAACCGAGGGTCTATTGGAAACAACCTCTCTATCTTCACAAGGTAGGGGTAAGATCTGCGTACACACTAGCCTCCCCAGACCCCCTATATGGGATTATGCTGCGTATGTTGTTGCTGGGTATGTTGTTGCTGTTGAAAATTATTTCCATATTATTACAGCAGAGCATCTAGATATTGGCTAAGATCAAGGGCTGAGCTCCCTAATGTTTTCGCAACAAAATCATAATGCAGATTGCAGACAAGCGGCATAGTCAAAGGCTTATTACTTTTCTTTCTTCTTACATTGCTTGGCTTTATCAATCCTATATGCTTTTCGTTATTTCTGTATGTTTTTTTAGGAAAATTGAAGGAAGACATTACCGCTCCTATAGTAGATCGCAGCCGGTGTATGTTTTAGCCCACTGATATGCATTTAGCTGCCATGGACTGCCATGGACTTAGTATCAAAACTACTAATAGATGCTTCAATTTGGATACACGACATCTTAAATCATAAGTGTATTTGCTATCTTCAGTGACTCATTCATGTGTGAACTGCATTTAGCAACAGTAATTTCACCCATGCTTATGTGTTTGGTATATCTCTAGCACAATATAAAAAATAATGCAAGTAATAGCTTTCTACAATGGCTCCTCTGTATCGGACATGGGTTCACTAAAGCTATCTGAATAATCAAGATGTACCATTAATTCCTTTCAAGCTCACAAAATACATAGATGAGAGAGAAAAGGAAGACATGTTCTTTGTTAAGAACTCGTCAATATTGAGGCGTAGTTGATTGATTGATTTGATATATGTCGTCTGTTTAAAAAAGAAGTGTTCGAGTGGAAGGAGGGAAGACTTTGAATTGATAGGAATGAGTTTCTGATACTTCAATGACTAATGTAGTTTTTTGTAAAAATACCTTCGTTGGTCGTTGACATAGTGGACTAAGAAGGCTTCTATACCAAGGTATGCTCGTTATGGATCTTGGATTGTCATCGCTTTTCTCTGATGATGAATATCTTCTAGATTTACACTGTTAGTAGTGTGTTTTTTGCTCATCTGAATCAAAATATGCTGGCTAAACACAATCTATGTGTAGCATCAATCCCGTTTGACAAATATCAGTGAATAAAATAAACATCGATCTTAGCTGCCTTAAACAAATAGGAAAGCCTGCCCATGGTGGTTCTGATTGGATTTTCTGACGTCTACAACTGCCATGCCTCATAAGCTTTATGTGATCCGAAATCATTACCTGCAAAGAATTATATGCATGTCTAAAGTTTTTGTTGCTGAGATTTTGTATCCTTTTAGTCAAGGGCAGTATAATGCAATAGCAGTTCTTAAATTATGAATACCTCTTTATCTTTTTTGATCTATTTGCAGATCAAGAAGTTCTTTGTTGGCTATCGTCAAGCTTGTTTTCTGGAACTTGTAAGTAGAAAGCAGTTTCAGCAGACATTTCTACTCGAAATTTCGACTCGAAATAACTGTCAGAGCACATCATTCCATTCTTTCTGTTGATGGTCTAGAAAGGGTCTCAATTATTTCATTGGGATCTTAATAATATGTGGCTCCTCTTACATTTTACTACACAATGCCGGGACTCAATCATTTCATTCTGATCATACTAAAATGTGTTTTCTCATACATTTCATTTACACAAAATAGCTATGTTTTCAAATTTCATAATCGAAAAGAGAGCCCGTTATAAGGTTTGCGGGTAACTAAATATAGGTACGAACACTTTTAGTAAATATCCATTTTCAGTTTTCACATGCTAATTCCTTCTGGAGTTTCTACATATCAGCTTTAATTGAAGCAACACGTGCCAAGTTACTAATTTTTGCCTGCTAGTACGATAATTCCTTAGATTTGTCATTTGCAGATTATGAAATAAGTAATATATGTTGTCTGCTGCAGAGTCAGTGCAGGTATTGACAATTCTGAAGAATGGATTCTGAGCTGGTACTACATACTGGCGGATGTCACTGTAAAAAAGTAAGATGGCGAGTCTATGCATCATCTAGCATTGTCGCCTGGGATTGTAACTGCTCTGACTGTTCCATGAGACGAAACACACACTTCATAGTTCCCTCGGAGAGGTTTGAACTCCTCGGAGACTCCAAGGAGTTCATAACAACCTATACGTTTGGGACTCACACAGCTAAGCACACCTTCTGCAAAATTTGTGGTATAACTTCTTTCTACATTCCACGGTCGAATCCAGATGGCATTGCCATTACGTTAAGGTGTGTCGACCCTGGTACGCTAACTCATGTTGAGATCAAATGTTTCGATGGACAAAATTGGGAAGGCTCATACAAGCAAACAGGCATTGCATCTTGCTCAAAGGCAATAGATAAAGATTCAAAGTGATATCAACTTTTGGTGTGAAAGTAGAAGCTTGATGCCATGTGACCAGGAGGTCACGGGTTCAGCGTGGAAACAACCTCTTGCAGAAATGTAGGGTAAGACTCGTACAATAGACCCTAATAGTCTGGTCCTTTTCCCCAAACCCCGCGCATAGCGGGAGCTTAGTGCACCGAGCGTGAAAGTAAAAGATTAAAGTATCACCTGATGGAGCTTCCCAAGATACAATCTTTCTTCTCTCTGCTAATCTTTGACATTCAATTCTTGAATTGAGGCGCCTGACCTTGCAAGATATTAATTTTTGCCATTTGATTGTGATTACTCTTTTAGACGCGTAAATTATTCTGCCAAACAATTACCTATGTATTATTAATTAATGATGTCTTAAGGCTTTTAATAGAACTTGCACTCAAGTCTCATAATAAGTTGTCCATCACTTTTATGTCTACTTCCTTTTGATTCTTTTAAATTTTATTTGTTCTTAACATGGCATATTTTACCTTGGTTTGAGTTTTCGGGTTAATCAAATACATTAATTTTGGGATTTCAATTCAAACTTTTATTTGGGTTTGTATAGTTTCTGCCTAAATATATAATGTAGTTGGGTTAATATTATGCAAAAATTCTCATGTTCTAGTGTTTTCGCAAATTTGAAGAAGTCAACGGAATACAACATCAAAATATTCTAGTCTTAAAATTTAATGGTTGCTATTGCAAGTTACGTTTCGTGTCTTGGTTTATGACATTTTATTTGAGAGACAATGTTAAGCTCTAAATTAATATGTTTTTATATACAAGTGATTGTTGTACTTGACCAGAATGCTCCTGTTTAATAGAGGTGTGTTGATACATATAATACTCCATAGTTTACTTTTAATATAATTTTTTACAAGCAGAAGACTAATAGACTTATTCAACCAATGTTATTGTCACTCCAAAGGACAATCGTACTAAAAAATTGCTATCGAATGAATTTGAAAAGTAATCTTCGAATGACTCCAATTAATACAATTTTATAATTATATCAAGTATTCAACTTGACAATAATTCCTGTTTTTATATGTCAAAACCATAATTTAAATGTGAATTTGAAAAACTTTGGTTATCGTTGTAAACGTTCTAGGGTGTGTTTGGTACGAAAGAAAATATTGTTTATAAAAAATGAGTGGTATTATCACTTATTATCCTTGTTTGGTTTGTGAGTGAAAACTTTTTTTAAAAATCCTCATATTTCATGCACTCCTTCCTCCTCCTCCCCCCACCCCCCTCCTCCCCCTCTTCGACACTCTATTTTCTTCAAAAAATTAATTATTCTTTTTGAAGTTCACAAAAAATCCAAAGAAACTAATGTGCTACTTTACTTTTTTACACAAGAAAAACGTTGAAATTTGAGCTCGATAACTAAAAAAAAATACTTTTTTTGTTGAAGAAGAAAGCATCTGTTTTACATCATAAAAAGAAATTACTCATTATGTTGAATGAAAGAAAATATTTTTTCTACATTATGAAAAGAAAATACTCAGTTTGTTGAAATAAAAGAAAATACTTTTGTTTCATCATGAAAAGAAAGTATTCGTTGAAATGAAAGAAATATTTTTTCTACATCATGAAAAGAAAGTACCATTTTTTGTTGAAATGAAATAAAATATTGTTTCTATATCATGATAAGAAATTACTCATTTTGTTGAAATGAAAAAAAATATTTTTTCTACATCATGAAAATACAGTACTTGCCTTATTGAAATAAGAAAAATAAATATTTTTTTACATTATGAAAAAAATACTTTTTCTATTTCAGGAAAAGAAAATACTTAATTTGTTGAATAAAAAAAAAACTTTTTCTATATCATGAAAAGTGTTGAAATAAAAGAAAATATTTTTGATATATCATGAAAAAAAAGTACTCGTTTTATTGAAATGAAAGAAAATACTTTTTTTTCATCATGAAAAGAATATACTTATTTTGTTAAAATAAAGAAAAGTACCTTATTTACAACATTAATAGGTAGGGGTTGGGGTATAGGGGAGGGGGAAGGGTTGGGGTGGTGTGAGGTAGGGGTGGTTTGGGAGGAGGATAGATGAGTTGGTGGGAATGGGAAATAGGGTGGAAAAGGTTAAAAAAGAGTTTTGGAAAATAATTTTTCTCGTTTTGATAGGCAAAATATTTTCTTCCAATTGAAAGAAAATGAGTTCCTGAGAAAAATATTTTTCAAAATATTTAATCCAACCAAACATAAAAAAATAAAAAAAGTATTTTCCGACAAATATTTTTCTTCATACCAAACACACCCCTAGTCTTAAAGTTTTTGATTTCTTTTGAAAGAATTGTAGCCTCGTGCTTCTTGCAGCAACATACCTATCAAAAAGTTAATGCCAAATAAAAGTAATATTTTATAGAAGCTATACATAAATTCGATTAATGTAAGCCATCTTCGGATGTTTAGTAGATCATTATCATGGTGTACATCTACAAAGAATAGTAGTTGTTTGTGCCAGAGATAATAGTTGCTCAAATATGTAATGTATACAAATCATAATTACATACATGTACCTTATGTCTAATTTAAAATTACGAGTCTTCATCTGTGAATTTGACCAAAAAAATATTAGTTGAATTATATAAATATATTGGATTATGAAATTGTAGGCATATCAATTTTAAATCCATAAAAGAATTTGGATTATATTTTATAATTTAAGATATGTTGGTCCAAATAAATATTACGAGCTAATATAAATTGAATTAATTAAATAAGTCCAACATATATGGATTAAATAAATAAGTCTTAATCCATTGGACTAGCCCATTTAGTTGGGCTACAAATGATGAACCCATTTCATTAGGCCCAATATGTCATCTTCCTAGAGGTCCAGTTTGGTGCCACGTGTCAAATGACGTGGCGCGCCTAGTCAAACGGAAGAGCCAATAGAATCATGCCATGTGTCAAAATGACAAAGCATGCCAAATCACATTAAAAGGCCAATGAAATTGTGCCATGTGTGCAAGTGACATGTTCTGGCCAATCAAATACGGCCATGTCACACTTTAATTTGATTGGTCGGAAAGAGTTTGTTCTTATCATAACTCCTCCCTTCCACAACTATAAATAGGGGTCCTCATAACCCAAAAAAGACACCAGAAGTTATAACTAGAAGCAAGAGGGAGCTCGTGGATCAAAAGCTGCGGATTTCTTTAAAAGCTACAAGCATTCAAGTGTTCTAAGGATTAAAATATCAAGACAAAGATTCAAAAACAAGCTGCAAGCCCTTGGATTAAAATTACGTCAAGATCAAGATCAAGCTTCAAGCACTTAGATTAAAATCAAATAAAATTCAAGATTAAGCTCAAAAGCTCTTTTTATTTACCGTTGAAAAGTAGAATAAAAGGATTCATAGAGATTGTAACACTCAATTATTCGAAATAAAATACTACGATTGTTGCGATATTTTTCGTCTTATTTTATTTTCTTGACGCAATTTATTGTCTACAAATTCTGGCACAGTTATAAAGACAAAAACTTCAGATCCTTTCATGCATTGTTAGGTATCAAGGAAAATCAATTCTGGCACGCCTAGTGGGACAATCTCTACCTCTCATCTCAACTTTTCAATCATCAAAGTTCAAAAACACCGAAATGGCTTCCAAGAAAATCAACTCAAGTTCAACTTCCGCCAAGGCTGCTAATTCCAGGTTCTATGCTGGTGTGGAAAACATACTCGGAGTTACTTTTGGAAGCTTTGGGCCAGTTACGAGGAGCAAAGCAAGCTCGTTAGGACAACAAGCACCCAAAATGCCGTCCGCATCTACCCCTATTTTCGGATCTTCATCCTCAAAAAGAGCAAGATCTTCCACAAACGCACCGGAAGGAGGAAGCGATGTTACTGAAAAGACCAAGAAGACTCTTGCTCTGCTTGACCTCTCCGGATCCAAGCACTCTTCTGTGAAGGAAGATGATGACACTTCAAGTGATGGATCCTTCCCACTTACACCACAGAGCGTGAGCTAATCAAGGATCAATCTGTGTGAAAATCCGTGCTACTCTCCATCATCCACAACAATCACGCAAGCCATGGAGACAAACACTTCATATGTGGAGGAGCAGTTGGCAAACTTAACGGAAGGAATCGCTAGCTTGAACAAATGCATGCAAAATCAAGATGCTAAAATTGACAAGCTAACAAACAAGGTCGGAATCTTGATGGAAGAATAATCTACCCATTCACCCGGCAAACTCCCAGAAGTTCAAGAAATTGATCCTCCCCCAAGACAAGTGGAATCCAATAAGGCTATCCCTATCTCGTCTGAATGGATTATTCCAATCGATCAACTGAAGGAGTTCATCGAAGGAACTATTAAAAACAAGTACGAAGTTGCTACCAAGTCTTCCCTTACATATGCAAAGCCGTACACTTCAAGGATTGATATGTTGAAGATACCCGCTGGC
The DNA here is from genome assembly GCA_005239505.1 of Nicotiana paniculata. Classification (NCBI taxonomy): domain Eukaryota; kingdom Viridiplantae; phylum Streptophyta; class Magnoliopsida; order Solanales; family Solanaceae; genus Nicotiana; species Nicotiana paniculata. Next base: position 4,509 of record ML357467.1, on the reverse strand, counting down.
TATCAACCTCCAAAATTTCAACAGTTTGATGGCAAAGGCAATCCAAAGCAACATGTGGTGCACTTTGTTGAGACATGCAACACTGCTGGAACTTATGGAGATTACATCGTCAAGCAGTTTGTCCGCTCATTAAAAGGAAATGCTTTTGATTGGTATACGGACCTCGAGGCTGGATTTGTTGATAGTTGGGATCAATTAGAGCAAGAATTCCCAATCGCTTTTATAGCACGAGACGCACTGTGAGTATGATAGAACTCACAAATACTCGTCAACGAAAGAGCGAACTAGTTGTCGACTTTATCAATCGTTGGAGGAATGCAAGCCTCAATTGTAAAGACAGGCTTAGTGAAACTTCTGGCATAGAGATGTGCATCCAAGGTATGTATTGGGTATTGCGTTATATCTTGCAAGGTATCAAGCCTAGCACATTTGAAGAACTTGCAACTCGTGCCCATGACATGGAGTCGAGCATGGCCTTCGCTAGAAATGAAAGGCTTCCCATCTATGAACCTCGCAAAGGGAATGGCAAGCAAGAAGTCAGAAAATGGAGCAAGTTTATACCAAGATCCGAAAATAAAGAAGCTATGAATGTCAACACATCACCTACGAAGTTCGCGACGAAAGTAAGCAAGAATCAGAGTATGAGATCCACCCCGTTTCAAGATAATCCAAGTGGAAAGTTGACTCTACGAGAAATGCAAGAGAAAGAGTACCCATTTCTGGATTCTGATGTGCCGCCTATTTTTGAAGAACTCCTCGAGTTAAATATCATCGAACTCCCGGAGATGAAGCGGTCAAATGAAGCTGGGAGAACAAATGACCCAAATTACTGCAAGTACCATCGAATCGTGAGCCACCCTCTGGAGAAGTGCTTTGTCTTCAAGGACAAAGTTATGGCCTTGGCTCGTGAAAAGAAGATCGTGCTTGAAGATGAGGAAGCAAGCGCAAACCAAGTCTCTATCATATTTGGCTCATTCAATCCAGACGAATTATGTAGTTCCAAAGAAAGTAAAGATGAAGAATTACTGGAGAACTACAAGGTTGAAGACGGTCAACCCGAGGATGATGAAGGTTGGACGCTAGTGACTCGTCGTAGCGCCACAAAAGGGGCCCACGAAAAGGATCAATGGAACAACCAACGAGGAAGATAATGGTGAAAAGACCTAGGAGATGGAACCCAGTTAAGCACGTAAAGAAAGCAAAAGTGGAGGTGCACCACCCTCAAAATCCACGACATCCAGTGACCTTGGAGGAGTTTTTACCAAGTTGGTTCCGCACGAAGATTTCGCATGGGGGTATTGATGTCTCTTGGTACCATACTGACGACGGGAAAGAAAGGAGTGATGACCTACCGTCGGCACCATCTTCGGAAAAGCTCATTGACTCCACTACTCAAAAAGTTAATGCTTGTGAGGAAAAAGTCACATTCACAAGTGACGATCTTCTGCTAGGTGACACTCCTCATAACCGCCCATTGTACCTGGTTGGATATATGCGTGATGAAAGGGTAAACCAAATTTTCGTTGACAGAGGATCCTTGGTGAACATTTTGCCAATTCACACTGTGAAACAACTTGGTATTCCCATGAACGAACTCTCAGAAAGTCGTGTGATGATCCAAGTATTTAACCAAGGGGGGAAAAAAGCCATAGGCGCGATCAGGCTGGGAATCACGATTGAAGATATGCAATAAAGTGCATGGCTGCATGTGATAGATGCGAATAAAATGTCTTGCTTGGAAGGCCTTGGATACATGAGAATAAAGTAGTTCCGTCTACCTACCATCAATGTTTAAAATACTACGAGGGTGAAGTCGAGAAGACGATAATTGCCGATGATGCGGCATTCACTGAGGCAGAGTCACACTTCGCTGATGCAAAGTTCTACTTGAAAAACCACATTGTGAAGGAGCTAAAAGTTGATGATGACATAAAAAGCAAATGAAGAGCCCATAGCTAAAAGAGCTGAGGCAACTATTGGTAAAACCAAAGTTGTTACTGAGGAGGTACAACCCAACGTGAATAAATCTCATACAGGGGATATTGCATCTTATGGCAAGAAAGTAAGTCCTAAGCTCCAATATGTCCCTAAAAGGAAGAAAGACGAGGGCGAATCATCTAATCCCCAAACCAACACACTAAAGGAGTTAAATCTTCCGGTGAAACAAATTGAGACAGTAAAGTTGTCCTCGAAGCCGCTTGCAGGGTTTGTAGCTCAAAATTGTTTGCGGAATGTGACACTCCCTACAAAGCAAACAGATGAAGGCTTTGATCCTAACGCTTACAAGCTATTTGCGAAAGCTGGATACAATACCGATGAGCCGCCAAAGTTAGGGAAGCTCCCATCGGAAGCTGTAACGAGGCAACCACACGAAGGTTTGGGATACAAGAAACCGTCACCAGTGAGCATCTCCATCAGAAGGGCGAGTAGCAATCACATCACTGTAGAAAATGAATCTGCCGTTTCTAACAGGCCTTCTGTTTTTGACAGACTTGGAAAATCAACTGTGAGAACTTCTATATTTGAGAGATTGGGTCCATTAATGAAGGTGAATAATTTCCAAAAAAATTATCAAAATACAAGAACACCCGCTTTGCCCAAAATTCAGAGGGTCTCTAAAGATTTCCAAAGTTTGGTTCCTTCTAGAATGAGGCGGCAAACAGAAGTCATGGTTTCGTGTGATGAAGTACTGAAGGTGAAGCCATACACTGTGTTATACACTAAAGAACGTGATGAATATGAAGAAAGTGTGGGTTCTTCGTATCATGTTACTGCACAAAGCGAGCATAGTGTTTTATCTCTAATAGAGGATGATGAGAAATTGGACGATGTTTCATTGTGTTATCGCATATCCTTCAACGATGGGAACCCTCAAGAAAATGAAGATGCGAAAGATGATCCCTCGGAACTTGAGAAGGGGTGAAAGAAACTGTTGATGCTTTAAAAGAAGTTAACCTTGGCACCGATGAAGAACCAAGACCCACCTACCTAAGTGCTCTACTAGAGGTTGATGAAGAAAGCACTTATATTGAGTTACTCAAGGAGTATAGGGATGTATTTTCTTGGAGTTACAAAGAAATTCCTGGCTTGGACCCTAAAGTGGCAGTCCATCACCTTGCGATCAAGAATGGCGCTCGTCCTGTTAAGCAAGCTCAAAGGCGCTTTAGGTCGGACTTGGTTCCCCTGATTGAAACCGAAGTTAACAAACTCATTGAAGCGGGATTTATTTGGGAGGTTAAATATTCAACATGGGTTTCAAGTATTGTTCCTATAAGGAAGAAGAATGGCCAGATTCGAGTATGTGTTGACTTCAGGGATCTCAACAATGTGTGTCCCAAAGATGAATTCCCGCTTCCTATCCCAGAGCTGATGATCGATGCTNAAGCAATGTCTTTCATGGATGGTTCGTCGGGCTATAACCAAATCCGCATGGCACCAAAAGATGAAGAGCTTACTGCATTCCGTACCCCCAAGGGTTTATTGCTACAAGGTGATGCCTTTTGGCTTGAAGAACGCTGGTGCTACGTACCAAAGGGCTATGCAGAATATTTTCGACCATCTTCTCCACAAGAATGTCGAATTCTATGTTGACGACTTGGTGGTAAAATCAAGAAAGAAGGGCGACCACTTGAAAGACTTGAGAATGGTATTTGAGTTTCTCCGAAACTACCAACTTAGGATGAACCCATTGAAATGTGCCTTTGGAGTTACTTCTGGAAAGTTCCTTGGTTTCATTGTCCGACATCGAGGGAGCGAAATTGATCAAGCCAAACTGGATGCTATTTTGAAAATGCCTGAGCCTCGGGATATTCATGAATTGAAAAGTCTGCAAGAAAAGCTAGCATACCTTAGGAGATTCATCTCGAACTTAGCTGGAGGGTGCCAACCATTTAGTTGTCTTATGAAGAAAGTTCCTTTCAAGTGGGACCAAGCTTCTAGCAACGCTTTAGAAAGTATCAAAGCCTACTTGATGAAGCCTCCAGTTTTAGCAGCTCTTATACCTGGAAAGCCATTGATACGATACATTGCGGCACAATAAAGGTCTGTTGGAGCATTGTTGGCCCAAGAAAATAGTGAGGGGAAAGAAAACTCCCTTTACTACTTGAGCAGGATGATGACACTGATGCGTGGCTAGAATTCATGATTTTAAGCATTATATACCTTACATTTATGTGCTTTTGTGATAAAAATACACGTTGTATGTGCATAATGGAGTCTATTTCATGTGTAGGTGAATTGGAGATGGAAGCCGAGCTAAATGGATGCATAAACGTAAAAAATACGCTCAAGAGTCGAAAAGGAGAAACCCGGGCTATAATGGGGAGTTTTGGCCTTAAAGCCAGGCCAACCCTGGCTATAGTGGGGCGTTAGACCCATAAAGTCAGGCCTAGCCTGTCTATAGTGAGGCGTTAGAGCCATAAAGCTAGGCCTAGCCTGACTATAATGGGGCGTTTGGGGCTTAACGCCTGGGTCCCAGGTCCGGTCAATTCCGAGTTTTGAAGGTTTTAA
>MDKI01126381.1:0-16065 GCA_005239505.1 Nicotiana paniculata | reverse complement strand
CAGATGCTTGGCAAAGGCAGTGAGATTGGTAGTTCATCTGAGAATGCAGGTATAACAAATGCAACCATGACTACCGGTGAAGACCTAATTAAGTGGATAGTGGATTCCGAAGCATCAAATCACATGGTTAATGACAAACAAATCTTAACTGAGAATAGTGAGTGTGATAAGTCTAAAGAGTGCAGAGTTCATTTACCTACCGGAGAGACAGTCACTGTTAATCACATAGGCTCTACTTATCTTTTTCCTGGTCAAAAGATAACTGATGTGCTACACATACCTGGATTCAAATACAATCTCCTATCTGTATCAAAGGTAACAAAAGAACTAAAGTGTGTAGCCATGTTCGTTCCTGATTTCTTCATTTTTCAGGATCTCTTCAGTGGCAAAGTGAAGGGGATTGGTAGAGAAGACAGTGGTCTCTATGTGTTCAACCACAGTAGCAAACTTCAGGTGAATTCTGCTGTAATACCTAGCAAACAGGTGGATTCTGCTGAAGTACCTGTGTCTCAGGGTAAAGGTAAACTTCAGGTGGAATCTGCTGAAGTACTTCAGGTGGATTCTGCTGAAGTACCTGTGTCTCAGGGTAAAGGTAAACTTCAGGTAGATTCTGCTGAAGTTCTTGTGTCTCAGGGTAAAGGTAAACTTCAGGTGGAATCTGCTGAAGTACTTCAGGTGGATCACAAACTTCAGGTGGATTCTGCTGAAGTACCTGTGTCTCAGGGTAAAGGTGTCTTAAATTCTGTTGCTGCAAATACAATACTGGCAGTAGACTGAGTGTAGATCTTTGGCACAAAAGACTAGGGCATGTGCCACTTACTACTTTGAGGAAGATGAAAGTTTTTCAATCTGTAAATCATGATTCATCTAAAAGTCACGGTACTGTATGTCCACTAGCTAAACAATCAAGACTGCCATTTCTTTCAAGTAATACTGTCTCTACTACTTGCTTTCACACTATTCATGGTGATGTATAGGGACCTTACAGAGTTCCTACTCATGATGGTAGAAGGTATTTTCTAACCTTAGTTGATGATCATTCCAGATATACTTGGATCTTTTTACTTCCTTCGAAGGGTGAAGTAGTTATAGTGATGAGAAACTTTTTACTCATGGTCCAGAATGTTTTTTCTGGTTCTGTGAAAGTGTTTAGGTCTGACAATGGTTGTGAATTATTTAATTCATAAATGACAGTATTACTGCAGTATTTTGGAATCATTCATCAAAGTTCTTGTGTCTACACTCCTCAGCAAAATGGAGTTTCTGAAAGGAGACACAGATATATCTTGGACACTGCAAGAGCCTTGAGGTTCCAAGCCTCAGCTCCTCTAAGGTTATGGGGAGAATGTGTTCTGGCTGCTATTTATGTGATCAACAGACTGCCTACACCTACTCTTCAAGGCAAGTGTCCCTATGAAGTGTTGCATGGTCAGTTGCCCTCATTACATCATTTGCGCGTGTTTGGTTGTTTGGGATATGTTACTGATCTCAAAGGGGGGGGGGGGGGGGTTCTCACCAAGAGCTGTCCTAGCCATATTTCTTGGTTACTCTTTGACCCAGAAGAGGTACAAGATATATGTTATTCACTCAAAGAGTTCTCAAGTCACGAGAGAGGTAGTGTTCAAAGAAGATGTCTTTCCTTTCAACCATCTTTCCACTACTATCTCATCTCTGTTCCCAGTCCTCGACCTCAGCACTATACCTGCTTATACCTCTTCTTCTATATCATCCACCTCAATTAGTGTTAAATCCACCGAGCCAGTTTTAGACAGTGGCATATCCGACACAGTTGATCAACCCTCACTACTCCTCTCATCAGGCTCAGTAGAATCTGTCGAGACAGTTGATGATTCTAACAGTTCTATGCCTTCTACTGTCCCTGAGCCCTGTAGAAAATCCACCAGAACTAGTAGACCTCCTGTCTGGATTAAAGACTATGTCACTCAACAACAAGGTAATGCTAACTGCTGTTATCCTATGTCAAACTACTTATCCTATGATCATGTATCCCAGTCCTTTGGTGCTGCACTTACAATTTTTTCATCTGTTGAAGAGCCTCATTCTTATGTTGAGGCAATAAAACATCCACACTGGATGGATGCTATGCAATCAGAGATTGCAGCCTTAGATGATAATCATACATGGAGCATTGTTGATCTTCCTTCTGGGAAAGTGCCTATAGGTTGTCGATGGGTCTATAAGGTGAAGTACACTGCTTCAGGAGCTGTGGAAAGATATAAGGCTAGGCTAGTGGCCAAAGGGTACACTCAATAGGAGGGGCTTGACTACACAGAAACTTTCTCTCCTGTGGCCAAGATGGTCACAGTGAGATCTGTCATTGCCCTTGCAACAACCAAGCACTGGCCCATCTTTCAAATGGATGTCCATAATGCCTTTCTACAAGGCCATCTTCTAGAGGAAGTCTACATGGAGATTCCTCAGGGGTTTGCAAGCCAGGGAGGGACTTCTAAGGTTTGCAAACTTCACAAGTCTTTGTATGGCCTGAAGCAAGCTCCTAGACAATGGAACAAGAAACTAACTGATGCACTAATGGGTCTTGGCTTCACTTAAAGCCACTATGACTACTCTCTTTTCAGCAAAAGGGAGCAGGCTGCACTAGCAGTAGTCTTGGTATATGTAGATGATCTACTGGTGACAGGTACCTGCTCTGATCTGATTATTACAACAAGGAATGACCTCAAGCTCATGTTCAAAATGAAGGATTTTGGAGAGCTGAAATTCTTTCTTGGAATAGAGTTTGCTAGGTCTAAAAAAGGCATAGTAATGAGCCAAAGAAAGTATGCTTTGGAACTTATATCTGAACTGGGACTTGGAGGATCCAAACCAGCTGGTACTCCACTAGAGTCCAATGTGAAACTAACCTCTGTGGAGGATGATTCTTTTATCAAAGGTGACTCAATATCAGATAGAACAAGAGAGGACAGTCTACTAGAAGATCCATGAATATCAAAGACTCATAGGAAGGTTGCTGTATCTTACTATGACTAGAATTGATATTGCTTATGCTGTGCAAGTGCTCAGCCAATTTATGCACAAGCCAAAACAGCCACACCTTGAAGCTGCTCACAGAATTGTAAGATACATCAAGGCAACACCTGGTCTAGGTCTGCTAATGCCCTCAGACAGCTCAGACACACTTACAGCTTATTGTGACTCAGACTGGGGAGGTTGCTTACAAACTAGAAGGTCTGTTACAGGATATCTAGTAAAACTTGGAGATGTTAGTATATCCTGGAAGTCGAAGAAACAGGATACAGTAGCCAGAAGTTCAGCAGAGGCAGAATTCAGAAGCATGGCTTCCACAGTTGCTGAACTAACTTGGCTGACAGGCTTATACAAAGAGCTGGGAGTTGACATCAACTGGCTTATTTCGTTATACTGTGACAGCAAAGCTGCCATCCAGATTGCAGCTAATCCTATCTTCTATGAGCGAACAAAGCATATAGATATTGACTGTCACTTTGTGAGAGAAAAAATTGTTCAGGGAATGATCAAGAATTTTCATGTTGCTACTAAGGAGCAACTTGCAGATTTATTAACTAAGAGTCTTGGAAAGTTGCAACATGACTATCTACTGTCCAAGCTGGAGTTGAAAGACATATTTCAGCCATCAGCTTGAGGGAGGGTGTTAACAAGATATGAGGCTAACTGTAGTTAGCTGGCTTAGTTAGTGTTAACTGTAGTTAGTTAACTAAGAGTAGTTAGTTAGTTAATGACAACTGTATTCAACTAACTGAAGTTACAACACTGTATATAACTAACAAGCAGTTAGTTATCATGCACTCTGTATTCATTCTATGAGAAAATACAGTTTCTTCTCCGGTGATGCTTCTTCGTATCTTCTTCTTCTCTCTTCTCCATTGAAGCTTAATCACTAGGAGTTATCCAAGAAATTATTTGTCAAATGGAATTTTTACATATTATCAGATGCATCAGCATATGAAGTCACAAATTGATGTTTGAGTCAAATATTAGGAAATATGAAGGAAGTTTCCTCTTTGATTAATTAGTTGGGTAATGGTTTGCTTCTCAAGACTATTGATTATTATAACTTAATTAGTAATTTGCTGATGAACTATTTAAATACAGAACTCAAATCAACGACAACGACCTAATTTTATTTGACAAAACTACAATAAGATTCAAAGCTACATGTATATATCACATTCCCTTTTTTGGCTTTTGACTTGAAAGACTTCCATTTCATGCACGTTATATTAATTAAACAGTGCACAGTAAATTATAAGAGTGATTTTATTAAGAGCGACTTGAATTTTTCAATTAATCACTTTAATTTCCTTTTTTCCTCCTTCCTGTGAAAACATATAAATTTGACATCTTGTCACAAATATCAAAAGAATAAATTGAAAATTATATCGAGAAGTTTCTAGGAAATTTAGAGAAACAAAGTTTATAGGAAACACTTGTGCCATTCATTATATAATTAAAAGAAGATGGTCTTTTCTTATCTTTTTACTTTTTACCTACGCTATGAAAGTGAAGGTGACAGTAATTAAACAAAAGCTTAATTAAGTACTGTACTTTCCCTCGTCCAAACTCCAAAGAATATCAAAACTCAAAATTTTAACCTAAAGTAAGGGGAGAAAGAATTGGTCAAACAGATATATATGGACAAATTAGAAATAAGAACGATCTTCTCAGAAGAAGACTTCAATATTTGAGGGATACAAGAAGTAACGTTACACCAGCTCACAAATGTCACGTTTTTTTTTTTCTTTCTTTCATGAACCGACAAAACTTAAAATTTATCAATCATTGAAAATTGGGCAGATTGAATAATTTTCTCTACCCTTAATTAAAACATTCACGTTTGATGGTGTGTTTGGCACTAAGAAAAATATTTTCAAAGTTTCTCATATTTGGTTCATTTAAATATTTTAAAAAATATTTTCCTTAAGAACTTATTTTGTTCCGATTGAAGAAAAATATTTTGCTAAAACTACTTCTCACCCTTCCCCACCATATCCTCACCCTCATCAATCATCCCACACCCCCACACCCACCCCACATGTCCAAAAAGGCTCTCTTTATTATTATTTTTTTTTAAATTTCAATTTTTTCTGTCACCATCCACCCCGCACAAAAAGAATTATAATTTTAAATTTTTATTTTTTTATTTTTCTCTACCTCCGACCATCCCCCGCACAAAAAATTACTTTTTTTTTTTTTTTGTAATTTTTAAATTTTTCTTTTTTCTTTTTTCTGCACCCCCACCCCGCCCAGGGAATTTTTTTCTGCTTTTATGTATTTTCAGTTTTAGTTTTTTCATCTTTCGGTTTATAGGTTCGAAATTTTACATGTTTCAAAGCTATGAGTTCAGAGGTTTATGTGTTTGAAAGTTTTCGAGTTCAAAATTTCGCGATTTCGAAAGTTTAGCAGTTCGGAAGTTTATGAAATTTATGGGTTCGGAAGGTTGTTGGTTCAAAAGTTTATGGCTTCACGTTTATTGTATCTAAATTATTTATGAATACTCTTGAAAAATTATTTTTCTTAATTTGCGTACCAAATATAAAAAAATAAATAAAATTACTATTTATTTTTCAAAAAATTATTTTTCGTTATACCAAACACACCTGAATCGCGTGTCTCTTTAATAGAACTTATGCAACACGAATTCACAGGATGGAAAGAAAAGGAAAATTTATGGTAATATATTTTACGAAAATGAGGATACCATATTTCTTTTGGTAATTCTTTGAGTTTGATGCTTCTTTCTTTATTTAAAGCATTGTCGAGTAATATTTTCCTAAAACTGTGCTAGCAATTGGAAGAAGTATTCTAGTTATTTACTCCGATACTATAGATCTTTCAAAATATTAATATAATTTTATTTACCTCGAAATACGAGTAACAATTAAATTTATAATGCGGTTATAAAGATATGTGATCTATTTTAATGCCAATTGATAAATAGCTAAATAAATAAAAAAATTAAACGATTAAAATGGATCAAACCGATGTAATTGCAAGTTATCGACCCTATCTGGAGTAGACTCGAGATCAAGTGCCAAGAACAGTAAGAACAACAAGAGTAACACGAACAATATGAACAGAATGGACAGTAAGAACAACAAAGAATTAAGAGTAAGTAAAAGAGCAGAGTGTTTGTATTTCTCAGTAGTAGCGTAAGTGACTACACGTGTATGATGATAATGATCTGTACAAGTGAACATGGTTCCTCTTTATATAGTAGAGGAATCCTAAATAAGGTATGAATCTAATTTCGGAAGTAACATACATGATTGATATAAATAACCGTTAATGGTTCTGCCAGTTCCGAGATTCTCGCCGACATTGGTGGTCGATTGCGGATATCTCGTGATTCAGTTACTGCGATGTCGATTTAGCCTGACCTCGATCCCTTAGTCTTCATGTCCTTCGAGCCCGAACTTGCTTCGACATTAGCTCACTCTCGAGGCATACCCTCGAGCCCGTAAAATTGGTTATCCTTGATTTTTACCGTACCGCGTTTCTTGGAATGAAATGATAAGAAACTGTTTGAGCCTCGATTCTTCGATACCTCGACCATGGTGTCGTTGTATTGGTAAAAAATAGACATTACACGTGTAATATCTTGGATGACAAAGCAATATACGTGGAGCAATAGAAGAGCTATAGCTGAATGAAAGCTTAGAAAGAGGTACGAAACAAAGAGGTACTGGGTAAACACCTACGAGATAATTTAAAGCGGAATCTCCAGTCTAATTGAGGAGTTGAAGAGACACGGTCAGAATGAACCATGGCAAAATAAAGGACAGATTCATTGATCTTCAATCAATGAGCTAGACGTTACAGAATCTTCACGCAAAAATTACGATTACCTATTGTAACGTTACATTAATGATATATATATTCATTAATTCTAAATCATTAAGAAGAGTAGACGTTATATTAAGAAATTTCCTATAAAAAGGGAGTAAGATCTCACTTGTAGAGACACGTTCAAACCACTACTGAAATATACTTACTTTTATGCTATCTTATTGCTTTCTTATTTACAAGTCGAGATCATATTATTAGCTAATTTCTTTGGTTATCAGAAACCCGAGTACTTCTTAAAATAACTTTGATTAAGAATCCAATTCTTTGGTTAAATAAATTGGTTCCGTTACCGGGAATCTGATAATCGTTTTTTGTATTCCTAAGTTATCTTTACTGAATCATGTCAAACACCAACGACAACAACCAACATGCAACTAGAACTCCAATTCCATAGCCTCAGGGAACCCCACGAGGTTCAAGAGACAATTCCCCGAAAAGATCCACAACTCACAACAATGACCATATTGGAAATGAACAAACAGGAGAGCAAGACATTGTGAAGCAAATAGTTGTTGAATATCTGAATGAAGCTATTCAAGCTTTCGTGAGGGGGCTACCAACTATACCACCTACGCCTCCTCCAAACAACACTGAAACTGTGGAAAATCCACAATCTGGATTAGGTAATTCTGGAAGTAGAGGCACTCCAAACGAATCCCTCTAAGGGAGACCAGGTATGACTAGTAATTCAGATTTACAATCTTTAATACTAACCTTGCAGAAACAGGTGAAGGAACAAAACGATCGTATCGAACAAATTCCTGGCGTACCACCTGTCATCAAGGGGATTGATATTGATAAATACCCTCAAAAACCATGGAAGCCAAGTGCAACACCTTTGCCGATTCCCAAAAAATTTAAAATGCCCGATATACCAAAATATGACGGGACAACTAATCCACGTGACCATGTTACTACATTAACCACGGGAGTAAAAGGCAACGACTTAACTAAGCAGGAAATCGAGTCTGTGCTGGTCAAAAAATTTGGAGAAACGCTTACCAAAGGAGCCTAACGTGGTATTCTCTCTTACCCGAAAATTCTATTGATTTTTTTCCTGAGCTTGCAGATTCGTTTATAAAAGCACATTCCGGTGCACAAAAAATGGAGAAAAGAATGGAGGACATATTCAAAGTAAAACAGGGAGATACATAATTGCTTCATGAATTCGTAGACAGGTTTCAACGGGAAAGGATGTTGTTACCAAGAGTACCTGACAACTGGGCATCTATGGCGTTTGCAAGCAATCTAAACGAAAAAAAGCTCTGAAGCCATGAGGAGACTCAAAGAAAGTCTATGAGAATTCCCAGCTACGACGTGGAATGATGTTTATAACATGTACAACACCAAATCGAGAATTGAAGAGGATACCATAGCTCAATCAAAAGCAGAAGACAAAACAAACTCTAGGCGCTCAGAATCAGAGAGGAGAACTGGTAAAAATAGGTACGAGCCATATATGGGACCTTCGGGACGAGAAGCTCGTTCCAAATTTGAAAATACACGGCCTGATCATAGACCGTCAAACAGAGATTCAAGTTCATCATCATCAAGATCCAGAAAAGACCGAGATGAACGAAATAGAGGTAATAACACGTATGCAAGAATTGGAGATTATAACTTCAATGTAAGTACTTCAGAGTTAATTACAGTATTAAGAAATATGGGTGATAAAGTTCGATGGCCCAAAGAGATGAGATCAAATTCAAACAGAAGGAACCCGGACTTCTGGTGTGAATTTCACAACGACCACGGGCACAGAACATCAAAATGCAGGTTATTGCAAGGTGAGGTAGAACACTTATTAAAACAGGGCTATCTAACTGAATTGTTTAATGAAAAAGGTAAGCAGGAATATACGAAGAACAGGCAGGAGCCCCCAAAACCACCATGTCAGAAGAGAACAATAAATGTGATAAATGGAGGAGAGGAGGTTAATGGCGTGACCTATACCTCAGCAAAAAAGCAAACGAAGTTCACAATAACCCACGGGAAATAGACTCGTGAAACCTTGGAGGCTGATAGCATAACATTTGACGATGCAGATGCAGATGGGTTATTGATCCCATATAACTGTTTAACCAAAGAATTAGACCCTTTGACTAAAGCTTATTTCTAAGATGAATACGGGTTACTGATAATCAAAATAAATGGAGAAAAGTGAATAATAGACAATATTGCAGAAAAATAGAAGATCGAAGTTGATTGTATTTGAGAACCAGATGCCTTTACAAGCTGTATTCCCCTCCCTTATATAGGAGATTCTTATAACGTACGACTTTTGCTATGGTTCCTCATTAATGAATAATTATGATATTAATGAGGCGCTACAAAGGATAACGGTAATTGGGTTCGGTTACATAACGTTCGACTAATCAATTGTGGGTCCTTAAATCTGCCCGTAGATTTGTCTAGATTCATTCTGACCGTGCCTCTCTCCCGTTTTGATCAAGTTGAGTTTTTCGTGACTGATAAGTTTGTGGGTTTACTGAACCGTGCCTCTTTGTACCGTACCTCTTCAAAGAATCACATCCAGTTGTCGAGTTTTCCTGTGTCCACGTGTCTGGCTGAGTTGCCAAAAGTTGGCTTACGTGTGAAACTCTTTTTTACCAATACAGATAGTCCCCCCACTTACCATATATTTAACGATTGATATTTGGTAAGTGGATATTCATTTATGGTGGGAATAATTTTTCGCCGCTTTTCCTTGAATCATTGTATCCTTCTCTGCACCATTGGCGTCGTTTGTCACTTCCATTTAATGCTCATACCACGTGTCCTTTTCAGATTGGTTCTGCATTTACTCGGCACCTTTTAGGGCTTTTTGCGGCTGTGCCAGTACCGAAGTGACATCTTCAATTATGACTTTTCATCATTATTTTCCTTTTTCTTCATGTTTGACGGTTGTCTTCAAGTATAAATACATGTTTTGTTTTATTTGCTTCCACGAAACACTTTTCTAACTTTGTCTTTTGAACTTTCTTCTTTGCCTTTGTAAGCATTCTTCGTCAAACCAACCTCAAAGAGTAATAGATATTGAAAGTTTAGCACCATCTTCTGCTCCGACTAGGAGTCGGAGGGGTGGTAGACTTAGAAGTCTAGGATCCACTCCTTCGAGGGGATCCTCTTCTTCCCAGATAGTTCCTCCTTCTTCCACTAGATCTCCAGTTTCTCCGAGATTTAGGGTTTCTCGGTCTTTGTCTAGAGGTAGAGGCGAACGGCTTCGTGAACCTGGAGTCGATGAAATTGTCCCTGCTGAGTTTTTCTTTGCTAGGGATAGTCAAGTTCTTGTAGATAAATCTTCTTCTCTTGATAGTGTCGAAAAATATCCAACCCTTATAATTGAGGGTCAGATTTCCCTTGTTCGTAGGGAGTGCTTTTGAAAGTCTGAATTTCCTGTCTATATTCCGAATAGTAATCAAAGAATAACGTCTTACAAGACGGGATATTATTTTGTTTATACGTATATTTTCACTTTAGGGTTTAGACCTCCCATTGACCCATTTATAATTGAGTTTTGCCGTTTTTCAATATCTGCTTAGGACAAGTTAACCCGCTTGTGTGGCGAGTTGTCGCATGTCTTAGGAGTTTGGTTTCTTTAGCCTCGGTTCCTTTTACCTTCAACCATCTTATTCACCTCTGCTCTCCTACCTTGTTTCGTGAAAGGGTTTTTACTCTGACTGCTAGAAGCAAAAGAGTGCTGGTAACCCCTGGAGACAATAAGGATAGGGGCTGGTACCTTCGGTATGTTGCTGTACCCACTGTTGGTTTAGTGGGTGAAGAAAATCTTCCCTTCCCTGAGAAGTGGAATCACGCACGAGAGTATGCTTTAGCTCACATTTACTTTTTCTTATTTTAACTTGAGATGTTTTATTAACACCGTATATGTTTTTTCTTCTCTCAGCAATCATGAATACTGTTGAGAATGTCTCCGATATTCATGATTGGGTAGAAATATTGTTATCTGTTGCTCCTTCAGAAGAGAGATCTTGGAAGTACCTCGCTGGGAGGTACGGTTGGCAAGTAAAGACCCACGGTAAGTGAAGCTCTTGTTCTTGCTTCTTTCCTTACTCGAGTCTTTTTTTTTGTCGTTTAACTTTTTCCCCTTTTTGATAGGGTTCTCTGCTCGTGGGGTGTCTGCTTCATCTATCCCGAAGATGTTCTTGGCTCAAGCCCAGGAAATTATTGTTGGTTCATCTTCCTCGAAGAGGAAGATCAGTGAGTCTCGTTCCGTAGAAGAAAAAGAAGATGGTGCTTTAGTGCACAGGCCACGGAGAAGGCGAATGGTTTTAGATGATGATCTTACAGCCTTAACCTTGACTTCCGTGTCTGTGATTGAGCTCCCTGTCCTTGATGATGTTTCACATTCCCCTATTCATGAGGGTGTTGATCCTGCTCCTGACGACGTCCCTCTAGCTGCTGTCTTTCCTGCTTCTTTTGAGAGAAGTTGTTTCGTCGTTTTCCTTTGGCTATTTCAACTTCTGCTGTGCCTGCTGCTTTGGCTTCTCCAACTTTTCAACTCTCTGTGCCTGCTGCTTTGCCCGTGGATTATCCAGCTCCTCAACCTTCCGTGCCTATTGCTGTTCCATCTCTACCTGCTTCCATGCCTTCCGTTAGGGAAGTAGGGTCTTCCAGCATAGAGATGAGACAGGTGGTAATAGAGGTTCCAGTTGAGGGAAACCTTTTCAAGAAGACGGGTGAGACCGAAGTGTGGCTCAATCCTTTGATAGGTCCCTCTAAGAAAGCAAAGCTAGCCAGCCACTAAGCTCTTACATGGGCCAATGAGGTCGTGCATACTTCTTTGAAGGTATGATGCAAGTTATCTTCTTTCACTCTCGTATATGAAATTTACCATATCTGACTGGTTTATTTCTTGTAGATTAACCTTATAGGCATGGATCTTATGAAGAGGATTTCAAACACGGACCAAGAGACAAGAGAGTTGCAGGCCGATGTTGATAATTGGAGAGCACAGTATGATAGCTTAAGGATTGACATGGATGCTTTATAAAAGGAAAGGAGTACCTTGAAGCAGTAGATGAGACTCATGGCAGCAGAACTAGCAGTAGAGAGGGCTTCTTGCAGTGAAGATGATAAAGATTAAAGTGTTCTAGAGTCTTCATTCGCGGAGCAGCTGTCTCGTGCCTCAAAGAAGATTAGAGACTTGAAGAACTTGTTGGGGCAGAAGGAGGAATACTCAAGCGAGCTCGTGCAGTCACTCATTCGTACTCAAAAAGATCTTCGTAGGGCTTTAGACAAAGCTCAAACTTTAGAGGAGTCGATTGTTCCATTAAGGACTGCCCATGAAGCTGCGGGGGCGGAGAAGGACAGGTTGAGAGCTGAGCTTCAAGTGTGGGCAAAGGATTATGAAGATTTGGAAGAGGTGGATGCTGTCGGTGTGAGCTGGGTGTATATGAATTCTCGCCTTGACGCATTGATGGAAATGAGTCAAGAGGGTTTTGACCTTAGTGCTGAAATAGCCAAAACTAAGGAAGCCATGGAGAAGGATCAACAGGGTCATAACCTTTCTTCACCTGATGGTGAGATTCCAGCCGCTCATGCCTCTTCATCCCCAGTTACTCCTGCTCCTTCTGCCACTGAAGTCAACCCCTCTCTTGAAAAGATTTAGTTGGTTTATCCCTTTTTTCTTTTTCTTTGTATCAATTGGTGGTTACCCCCAGTCCCATCGGGGTAAATTTGGATTTCCTTTAAGTCCCCAAATGACAACTTAGGGGCACCACAATTTGTATATAAAAAGTTTATACGGCTAAGTATAAGTTAATACTTAGTTTTAGCCGTTTTAATATATAAATGTTAGTTCGACTTTTGTTGAGTTTCTGTTTTACTTTTTAAGTCTTTTGCATGCTTCATTTTTCGAGGTTTTATTTTTACCTTCGAGTTTAGCATGTGGAATGCTTTAGACTACTCGTACCTTTTTTATAATAGGCACGATGTCATATTAAATGTGCGCCTTTTTGTAATAGGCATAATTTATGGAAGATGGACCTTTATAATTGACTTGAAGAAGACATCTCAACTTCATGATAATGCAATAGAGTGATAGGAATTTTACACATGTTTAAGAATGTTTCCAAGGAAATTTTTTTGTTTGAACTTTCATGACATTTTACATGTGTTTGATTATCGTCTAAAACTTACGTTTGCAACTGTTTTTGTTTGACAAATTCGATATACTCTTGTATTTCGTAACTGTTTTTTATAGGTAACAGTTTTTCGATATTAATACAAGGAAAAGACTGTTTCTTACTAGTAACAATTTTTATAAAGATTGGGGTTTTTACCCGCAACTGTTTTGGAAACAGTTTTCTAATAAGTACGAGGGAAATGTTTTCTTATTTGTAACTGTTTTTATTTGATGACAGTTTGTTGAACAAATATAAGGATTTATATCTTTCATCCATAACTGTTTTATTTGAGAACAGTTTTTTGAATGAGTACATTGATGAAGATCTTTTACCCCCAACTGTTTTTGTTACAACAACTTTGAATAAAGATGTACATTTCTTTCTTGTCACTAATATTTTGCCTTTCAGCCTGAATATGTTCGAAAGTTTTTGATTTTTGCATTAGGCTTTGTATTTGGATGGCTCTTTTGATTTCTTTCGATTCTGCTCGTGTCACTTGTCTCGTTGGGTAGATGGGTCTTCAGGCTCGAGCTTTTGACTTTCTGATAGTCTTCTTTGCTTCGTCTTAGCCTTCCATACTGTATAGTCCCCCAAGTGTTTGAGCTTTGAAGAATGAAATCTCGAGCACTTGATTATTCCTTCCTTGTGGTCCTTTTACTGGAAAGGAAAAACATTCTGGACTCGAAGGTATATAGTTTTTTTAGATAATGACTGCTTAACCCTTTTAAAACGTCCATCAGAAAGTGTAACCCTAGAACGGGAATTGTGTTATTTCCTCACGTCTTTGTAGGTCTAATATCATCATCTGGTGATGAGTTAGCTTTGTGCCTATCATCTAAAAAAGTTAGTAAATTTTTTAAATGTTCAGAATAAAATTGAACGTGTGATACCTGACGGTGGGTATTCTTTTCTTCTAGAAGTAATACTTCTTTAGATGGATGGCATTCCAACTTGTTGGTAGAACTCTGCCGTCCATAGCTTCCAACTCATAGGTGCCTTTCCCAGCTATGCCTCGGATTTTGTAAGGTCCTTCCCAGTTTGATTTAGCTTTCCTACACCTGCTTCTTTTGTTGATTGAAAGACTTTTTTGAGGACGAAGTCCCCAATTTTAAAGTACCTGAGATGAGCTCTACGGTTGTAATAACGCTCTATGATTTGTTTTTGAGCTGCATCCGTATCAATGCTGCTTCTCTCCGTGGTTCGAGCAGGTCTAGGTTGGTCCTTAATTCGTCGTTATTTTCACCTTTCATGGCTGTTGAGAACCTTATGCTTGGTTCTCCATTCTCCACGGGTATTAAGGCTTCTTATCCATAAACAAGTGCGAACGGAGTTTCTCCCGTGGCTATCTTCAAAGTTGTTCTGTATGCCCATAGTACCGCTGGTAACTCTTCAGGCCAATTTCCTTTCGCTTTATCCAGCCGCTTATTTAGATTGTTGATGATGACCTTATTCGTTTACTTAGCTTGAACATTATCCACGGGGTGGTACGGCGTTGAAGTGATCCGCTTGATTTGCCAACTTTCGAAAAATTCTATGATTTGCGAGCCTATGAATTGTGGGCCATTATCACACACGATTTCCTTTGGTAATCCAAATCGGCATATTATTTTTTGCCATAAGAAGCTTTTAACTTCCTTTTCTCGCACTTGTTTGAACGCTTCTGCCTCTACCCATTTTGTAAAATAGTTGGTTAGTACGAGTAAAAACCGTACTTGTCCTTTAGCTATGGGAAGAGGTCCCACTATGTCCATACCCCATTTCATGAAAGGCCATGGGGATATTATTGAGTGTAATAATTCCGCTGGTCGATGCAAGTTATTGGAAAACCTTTGGCATATGTCACATTTGGATACGAAATTCTCGGCTTCTTCTTCCATCTTAGGCCAATAGTATCCGGCTCTGATTAGTGTTTTCACTAAGGATCTCGCCCCTGAGTGATTTCCACAGTGTCCTTCGTGGAATTCTTTCATCACAAATTCCGTTTGGTTAGGTCTGAGCATTTAGCTAGGGGTCCTCCGAACATCTTGCGATAAAGTGAGTTACGAATAAGGCAGTACCATGCAGCTTTGCGGCGAAGCGCTTGAGCTGCTTTCCTGTTTTCAGATACGGTGCCATTCTGCAAAAATTAAGAATTTCATTTCTCCAGTCCCAGGTTAGGTTGTTGAAAGTTACCTCATTCATGTCTTGGTCTATTATTGAATGAAATAGTTGAACGACAATTGTATTGTCTTTGTTCATTACTTTCGTGACTGCTGCGAGGTTAGCTAATGCATCTGCTTCTGCATTTTCCTCTCTAGGTATTTACATTACCTTCTATGTTTTGAATTGTCTCACCAGCTCTCGTGCTTTTTCAAGATATTGTTGCATTCTAGTCTCTCGAGCGATATAAGTCCCCTGTATCTGATTTACTACCAGTTGGGAGTCGTTGTTGATCACAATTTGCTCGATTGAGAGCTCTCGTACGAGTTCAAGCCCTGCAATAACAACTTCGTACTGTGCTTCATTGTTAGTGATAGGATAACACTTTATAGCTTGCCGTGTCTTTTAACCCGTGGGTGATTGATGTGTGGCTGGAATTCATGGTTTAACATATTAGGTGCCTTACATTTTATGTGCGTTAATGATGAAAATACACTTCGTATGTGCCTAATGGAGTCTATTTCATGTGTAGGTGAATTGGAGATGGAAGCCGAGTTAAATGGATCCATAAACATCGAATATACGCTCAAGAGTCGAAAAGGAGTGAACCGGGCTATAGCCAGGCATTAGTCCTGTAAAGCCTGGCCTAGCCAGGCGTTAGCCAGGCGTTTGGGCCTAACACCAGGCCTGGCCAGGTGTTAGCCAGGCGTTTGGCCTGTAACGCCTAGTCCCTGTTCCGGTCCAATCCGAGTTTTGAAGGTTTTAAGTGTTTCCCGGTTTGAATATAAGTCTCCTACACGTTTAGGGTTTATCCCAAACATATAAATAGACCCAAAACACAACTTTGGGGGACTTTTTTCCATTAGAGACAAGAGAAGCTTGTGGAATACTACTCAACAAAGCAAAACATTGATTT
>ML357465.1:0-29565 GCA_005239505.1 Nicotiana paniculata | reverse complement strand
AAAAGTATATATAAAAATTATATATTTATATGTCGGGTTGGTTCGGATTTTTTTACTCAATACAAACCAAATCAAACCAAACCACGTTAGGTTTTTTGATCGATTTAGTTTGACTTTTTAGTTTGGTGCGATTTTTCGATTCGGTTTGTACACCCCTACTTTTGAGGTTGGTTTTCCTTTTCTCGTTTCAAGTAAAAGACTGTAATTCTTCTATTCAGTTCTTTGTTTTTTTTCCTAGCGATTCTATTTTTTTATTTCATCTGCCAAAAATATTAGCTTGCTTTGCTACCTCCCTTTGTCCAAAAGTATATTAGTAAAAGAATTGGATTACCCAATATTTATATGTATTTGAGAGTAGCACCAGCACAATCATTTTTTTTTAGATCAATATCGTGTTAAATAACTTATCTCAATTAGTTTTTTTTTTTTTTTTGGGTAAATATTCTCATCTAGTTAATTAGTCTTCAAGTTTATTCTTCGAAATTTTTTGTTATCTACACAAAAAAATTCAGCCTGAAAACATATTAGTTTGGCCATCTAGAATTGAAAAAGCCTGCATCAAATTAAATTAAATTAAATTACTCGGAGATATAAAGAAAAATGTCACAAAACGAACACGACACCAAAAAAGTGCATGTGCGACACTTTTAAATGTCTCGAAAGGTATTTTTCCTATATTTCGTAAAAGTTAAAATATTCACTTACGTAAAAGGATATATATATAAAGGGAATATTGAGAGCGTTATATTGCATTTAAGATTTCATTTATACGTAATAACTCATAGCTTATAATACTATACAAAACGATTAAAACATCTCTTTCATTTTATTTATTTTGCCTAATAAGGAATATATATATATATATATATATATATATATATATATATAGTGCACTTAATTATAAGGTTCATTACATATTAAGAGAGTTGATATAATTCATCCATAGTGGAGCTCTGTATAGGGACTGAAATGTGGGGAAGATTAGTAGTCAATGAATAGTGAAAAGCAAACACCATTATTATTGGAGATATTTGGAAGGTTGAGGAGAGCACACAACATCAAGTGGAATAGTTTTTTCTTAGAGGAACCTAATGGTGCAGCTACTATTCTAAGATTCTTCTTCTTCTACACCCCCAACAAAAGAATAACATTGCAATCATGAGGATACCTCGTTTTTTTTTTTCAGTTTCCATTAATAGTCTAATTAATTAATCGATTTCATGACCTTTCGAGTATAACTTTTGGATGCGAACTTAGGATTTTAATTTTAAAATTTTAATAATTAAGCTCATTATATTTAAAATTATGAGTTCAAAATTTTAATACATTAATCAATATTTTAATATGTTATTACGTCTCGAATGATATTAAGTTCACGTGAATCCGAAGAGTTAGGTCTATCACCGACATTTGGATAAAGTTGACCTAACCCTTGGTATGTCACGAAGCCCCTCCCCTACTTCTTGTTGGTTCTCTTCTTTTTTTTTTTTTCCTTTTCNAAAAAAAAAAAAAAAGATAAAAACTCCTTCACTTCATCGGATAGCCTAATTGTTCACCTGTTCTATTTTCCGCATAATAATATTTCTCTCTCAAAATGAAATTCTCCTTTTTCTTATTTTTAGATATAGAGTAAAATGATGAATTTGTAACATACTTAACTAACCCTACTAATATCCAATTGATACTATTGGACGGCTCAAGTGTTACAACGTGAAATGTGTGTACCCACTTATCTATCTGCCCTAGCTAGTGATTGATCAATTTTCTAACTTGTAAAGATAAACTCAGTTACATCAAGTCAAACACTAATTAACCTTGAGAATATTACTTTTTCTCTCTAGTGTATATGTGATCTCCCTTTAAATACCAGCTAGCTACGGTACTCTTATAATTAGGTTGGGCAAGTCTTGATATCCTTACTGTATTTACCTCGAAATACGAGTAACAATTAAACTTGAAAAGTAATTGTAAGGATGTAATCTGATTCAATGTCAATTGATAAATGCATGAATAAACAAATGAATTAAACAATTGAAATAGATCAAACCAGTATCGTTTGCTAGTTATCGACCTTGGTTTTGAGTAGGCTTGAGATCAAACGTTAAGAACCACAAGAACAATAAGAATAATACGAACAATATGGACAATAAGAACAATAGAGAAATAAGAGCGAGTAAAACATCAAAGTGTTTGTATTTCTCAGTAAATGTGTATATGATTGATGTCCCCCTTACAAATGAGCAGGGCTCCTCTTTATATAGTAGAGGAATCCCAAATAAGGTATAACTCTAATTTTGGAAGCAAAATACATGATTGATATCAATAACCGTTAATGGCTCCGCCAATCCCGAGATTCCCGCCAAGTTGGTGGTCGATTGCGGATATTTCGTTATTCCGTTATTTCGATGTCGATCTAGCCCGATCTCGATCCCTCAGTCTTCGTGTTCCTCAAGCTCGAGCTTGCTTCGATACGGACTTAATCTCGAGGCAGACTTTCGAGCCCATAAAATCGGGCGTGGTCGATTTTAACCGTATAAAGATAGTCCCCGCATTACTTAGAATGAAATGATAAGAAACAATATGAACCTCGATTCATCTGTACCTCGATCATGACGTTGTCTCCATGACGTAAATGATGGCTGTGATCGAAACGTCACGTCGGTTCGGTTCTCAAAAAACCATCAATGCATGTCAGTTGTCGGTCAACCACTAGTGATACTGAATCGTCGTCACAAGCCTATAAATACCACATCTCTTGTTGATTCAAACTTTACTTTGCTTTGATTATAAACACCTGAGTTCATAATTCATCTCATATTTCTCTCATCGCCGCTTATTACGCCACCGTAGTTTTTACCGGAGCCACCAATTTTACACCTTCTTTCTACTTCCTTCACATACACAAATGGCAAAAACCTCCAAAATTGTGCCTCAAAAGGAAAAAGCTTCTACTTCTTCTTCCCGGTCGGCCGGCTATAAGACGCTGGTGGAGCCTCGTATCGAGATATCTACCCCAGGGGCCAATCGAATTAACTTCCGAATTCAAAGTCGAAAGGCCTTCCTCAGTCCTAGGTCGCTGCAAACCCATGTCCCATATATATCTGCTCAATATCGGAAGATGACCTCGAGAGCGTGAAAGAGGAATGTGGTTAGGAAATATGGAAGTGGTGGTTCCTTCCCCTGAGGAGGATATCACCACTTATATGAAAGGGTACCTTAGTGTATATACCTACCCTTTCGCTCTGGGTTCCGTGGATCTAGCCATACTTGACTTCTGCCTCCACTATCGAGTAACCCTCGGCCAAATCTATGCCTCATTCTGGCGCATCGTCAACCTGATCAGGTTCTTTTCAAGCAAGGTCGAGGGGATGGCCTTCACCCTCGATCACTCGATAAGACTATACATCCCTACGCCTTTATCGAGGTGTGTTAATAAAGCTGCAGCGTCGGGATACGAAGACGGTGTTCTCAAGTATTGATGAAGACAAAGACCGAGGTTGGATGGGCCGATTCGTTCGAATCAAGACCTCCGATCTGATTTCGGTCGAGAAGATGCCATTCCCTGAGGAATGGAACATGAAACGTAAGTGCGATTTTGATTCGGGTACTTTACTGTTTTACTTTCTTTATTCCTTCACTGGCTCATGTTCTCTTCTCACGATGTAGCTTCTCCTTGGTTTATCGGTGCAATTCCGGATCTCGAAGGTTGGGTTCGACAACTCGCCTCCACCTCTACTTACGTCGAACATTATTGGCGTGATTTGGCCAAAGGCCGATGGGAGGCCAAAAACCACGGTGAGTCCTTTTGCTTGCACATCGAGATTTTCTTCGTTGTATAATTCTTACTTACTCGGTTTCTTTACGTGCAGGCCTTGGTGAGAATATGGTCATGAGGCCACCTCCGCCTGGGGAGGAGGAGGCGTCGAAGCCGAATAAAGAGAGGAAGAGGAGAAGGACCTCCCCTTCTGATACCCCCAAGACAAGAAAAAATAGAGCTCGAAAGTTGAAAGCCAAACCCTCCGCTCCTCGTATCAATAAAGGGGTGAAAATGACGACTACCAGCTGGTAGCTCAAAGCACTGGATCTACCAATCCAGTGGGGCTCGAGGCGGCTCCTTCTCGAACTGAGGATGTTTTGGAGGAGGTTCCGAGCAAATTCCCCGAGCAATTGGGTGGTGAGGATGCCCTCCGCCGTGATAATCGGCCGGTGGATGTGCCCGAAGGGTATAGCACCGAGGCCCTTCAGAAAGAAGAT
Source organism: Nicotiana paniculata (assembly GCA_005239505.1). Classification (NCBI taxonomy): domain Eukaryota; kingdom Viridiplantae; phylum Streptophyta; class Magnoliopsida; order Solanales; family Solanaceae; genus Nicotiana; species Nicotiana paniculata. The sequence continues at coordinate 25,311 of ML357465.1, read as the reverse complement.
AATGTCCCAAGTGATTCACTTGGGATAATCAACATCAGTGATTCACCGCTCGGTGCTGCATTTTTCGAGGGAAAATTCCAAGAAGTCCGAGCCATGGGTACTCCTAATGCGGGACAGGCCCATGAAGGGAATGACATATTTCGGGAGTGCTTCGCAGGAGTCGATGATGATCCCAAGCCAGACGCTTCATTCGTGTTCGACGAGGCTCAGCGGTTCCTCTAAGCAAGTAAGTCTTATTTATTTGTGTTGATACTTGCGTTTACTCTTATCTCTTCTATTTTGTGTATAGACCATGGTGCTTCACCGGAAAGCATCTTATAAATCCAAGGCCGAGCTATCTCGGTATGAGGCAGAGCTCAAGAAGCTCGTAGAGGAAAGGGACGACCTCAAATTCCTCTACGTTCAAAAGGAGGAGGAGATTATGGCCCTTCGAGCTGAACTCATAACGGCTTGACAAGATCGGACCGATCTCGTCGAAAAGGTAATGTACCTTATCGCAATTCTTGCTAAGTGTTCGTTCAAATTTGGCGACTAACCCTTCATTTTTGCAGTTTAAGCGGAAGGGGGAGCTGGTGGAGCAGCTTCGAGATGAGGCTAAGATGAAAGAAGCCGAAACTCTTGGCTAGAGATAGCATATGAAGCATCTCACCTTGGAGAAGGACACACTTCGGGCCCAACTGGCATCAGTCGAAAGCCAACTCCAAGATTTGAGGGAAGAAAACTCGGCCCGAGCTCAGAAGATCGAAGAGCTCGAGGCTAAGCTGGCCACCGAGCTTTCTAAGGCTAAGCATGCAGTAGAGGCGCTTGTGACCTCTTACCAAGCTGATGTTGAGGCTGCAAATCTTCGGGCACAGGAGATCTCCGTTGCGGCTAAGATTAGATTTTCGTGTGTAGTTGACCATGCTAGGAGTCAATCTTGGAGAGAGGCTCTAGAAGAAGTGCACGCATGTGGATTCGACCTCTCGGCTGACATTGAAGATGCTAAAGTTTTGGAAGTCGAGGCTGCAGCTTTGCTTTCCAATGAGTAGGAATCAGGCAGCGGGTCCGAGAGTGGAGAGCGTGATAATGAGGCCGTTGAAGAAGCGGCTCCTAAAGATGTGGTTCCCGAGGACGTAGCTCCCGGGAGACTAGGCCTTTAGGTTTTTTCCCCTTGATCGGCCTTTTGTACAGAATATTCGATATATAATAGAAAGTTTTTCTTCGATGCCTTCATAAATTTCTCTTTCATGCCTTAGTCGAAAACTTTTTATTATTGTAGTTCAACTCGTAATAGAAATAAACCCTTAAGCTTTTCGCTTTTACGAGGGCAAGTCCCCGAGTTCGAAACTCATTTGAGACCTTGTCTCGAGGATGACTCGATCGAACTGATCGACGAGTTAACTTTAATAACCAAGTTCGAATGAATCTTTAATTTTAGGTTAAATTGAACCCTTAGGTTTTTATCAACTGATTGTTAAGTTTTTCGAGCTCACCGCTATATACCCTTTAGGTGAATCTTCGAGTTGTAGTTGACATTTGTTTGAGCTCGGAAGAACTGAACCCTTGGGTTCGAATTGAGTGAGAGCGAGGTCTCGATCTCTAATTGTATTGTCCCTTAGGCTTTTTATATTGTCCATTAGGCTCTTAAGTTGGGCCAATTCGGCCTATAAAAATGACTACTATTTTTCCCTTTTCATCTATAAGACTTAGTGAAAATTCCTTTATGCCTTAGCATGTGTTTTTTGTACCCATTGGGTTTTTTGAGGGTCCGGTGGTCGGAACCCTATCTTTTCTTAACTTGCTTGTGTTAAGATAATTTGATACCTCTTGGGGTTTTATTCAAAGGTTGTTAGTCCCCGAGTGTGATGGCCTTGGACTGTATATTGATGGGTTCCTCTTTGAGATCTTGTAATTTCAAACTTAAATAGCTGGAGTGTGTAGTCCCCGAATGTTCGAGGTATCCTCGTACTAGGCGCTTGAGCCATTTTTCACAAGTGTTTGCAAAATAGATCAGAATTATAGGTGTCGCGCCCCGTTTTTCCTCGCGGAGATTGGGTTTATGACATTGGTTGGGACAAATCTTTCCATTTGGGAAAGGGGTTTGCATATTTTGAAGAGTCGTCACCTAACTATTTTAACGGTGCGTTAGGGGACCGAAGGGGTTCAATTACAACTACGTTACTAACGAGAGATTTGGGTTAGGGCTTGAAATTATCCTAAGGGGAAGGTGTTAGGCACCCCTCAGGATCCACAAGTGTGGTTCCCAGAAAAATGGTTTCGTGAATTTGTACAACTAGAAAATAACAAGTAAATGCTCAAATAAGAGGGGATTTAAGTCTTAATCATGTAGATGTTTTGAAAACAGTAAAGAAGATTAGCTTTTGAAAAGAATTACGAGCTAAGCATATAAAAGGTGTCCTAGGTATATAATAATATGTATCACATCAATGCAATACCCGGTAATCACTCCTCGAAGAGGGTCTACACGTGGTATTAGCGCACCGGTCATCATATCCATCTTCTACCCTTCCCACCCTATAAGGTTATTAAAAACGAGTGTTGGCCTCGACCTCTATTGCATGATGTTACCCGTACTTTCCTATCAGTCCCGGAGGAAATTAGGACTCCTATCCTAAAGGGGTGTGCTAGGTAGACCCTCAGGTTTTAAAGGTAAAATTCTAGGAGGGCGCAAAATAACAAACATGTAGGACTGCAGATAAAGGAAAGCACAAAAAACATATAAAGGTTCAGGTATTCCTCCACACACAGTACACATAAGCAGCATGTCTCATACACAATTAAGGTCCATATTAATTCAGAATCCTAAAGCATGATATCTAGGTGATAACACAAAGATAGATTATTGCATAACTCAGAGAGGAAGTCTTAATCAAACTTGCCTACTGGTTTTAAGCATGCTGACAGTAAAACATGATCACAAAGACAGTTCTGTTTTTATTTTTTCTAAGTTAATTGCCTAAGTGTTTCCTAGGTGTAAGGGTAACATGCAATAGTTATTCAGATTTGTTAATGACTCTAGGTTGTTTATAGCTAATAACATGCATTTCTAGGTGTTGAAGATGTACAAGGACTCATTACCATTTGCTTAGAACAGGGGACTGTTCTGTATTTAGACTAAGTGCAGTTAAATAGATACGATTCTATAGCATGATATCTAATGCGGCATGATGCGTAATAACTTAAACAGGATTTATAAATGCACATAGAATCATAGCATTATGCACAGTTTCAGGAATAGCATAAGTGACAGATCTTTAATGGTTGTTTACCTAGAATAGGATCTCTACGTGTATAGCATGATGAGACATAATTGCAATATATTTATCCTAAGACAATACTTCTAGTGAAGTTTTAGAACATGGGCAGAATCACGTAATAGCAACTTATTTTATTGTAATCCTATAGACATGATTTCTAAGCGTAGATGAAATGCTGAATACACATAAATCCTAAGTAGCATGATATCTAATGCATGGCATGGTGTACCTAAACATGGTTGCTATTGCGCATAGAGAGAAAATAAACCTAGAAACATGGTTTCTACCCTTAGTTATACTACAGCATGCATATCACCCACCCATTTTCACTATCCGACCCCAGATTTTTTACGATTAATTATTACAGGCCATTGAATACGAATTACACAACTGAAATAGAAGGAAAATAAGAAGTTAACTATAGGGAACCTACAGAATAGGCTCAAGTCTCCAGGTCCTCAATGTCAGGTACTATTTCACAACCTTCTCATAATTTGGGTGTGTCAGAGTTCCCTAAGGACCTCAAGGGCTCCCGGGCAGTGCTCACACCTAGATTTCATAGCCAAAATAGAGTAAACGTAGTGTGGAATGGCCAGCCTCTGTGTGTCAAATTTCAGAGGGAGCTTAAGGGTCCCAAGGCAACGCTCACACAGAAGGGGCAGAACCTAGACTTCTAAGAGTATATGTGAGAGTGCTTTTTATTTTTAAAAGGTTTAAGTAAGAAAATAGTTTTGAGAAAGGGTAAGTAAGAAAACAGTTTTGAAGAGGGAAACTTGATTGGAATAGAAGTTCAACATCACACAAAGGACCAGGGATAGTCCAACAATCACAAGCAGGGGTAATGGGATTTGAGGGACAAATACAGAGCGTGTAAGGGCAAATATGTGGCAGGCAGAAACACATATAAGCATGCAATTAGAACCATCCTAAGGGTTCAGAGGATCAGGGGTAAAGTACAGTACTGGATTAACATATCAACACCAAACAACTAAGACTATGATCACTAATGTACTAATCATAGGCATGGGGATTCACAGGTGTTAAGTATACAAAACATGTTGGTCAATGACAAGTAAAGCCTAACTTAACATGTGAATGGAGTTCAGGATCCTAGATACATGTTGAATAATAAGTAAGAGCAAATTGGAAACGCACTGAATTACAACAGTAATAGAAACATGTTGATTTGAGGACTGAAATCTAAATTAGAACATACAAGTGAAGTGAAGAAAGCAGTAACACAAACAGGAAGTGGGAGATGCACAATATTTAGCCTTGGCTTGCAACCAACTAACTTAGAATAGTAGTAACTAACATAGAAGAGAGAGAAGAGAGCTGAGAGTTTTTTAATTGTGAGAGGAGAGAGTTGAACAGATCCATTCGTATGTGTTAAAAAATAAGAGGTCGGGGTCTATATAGTTTTTAAAATAGTAGTAAATAAGGTGCAGATCAAATTCAAGCAGCAATTAAAGGAATCACAATCAATCAGTTTAAGTACTTCCTCTAATTAAGGGGTTAACTTTCAAATGATAAGAACAAATAACCAATAAGGAAGCAAATCAACATATGATTGGAACATAACAAATAAGGAAATACTTTAAAATAGTGTAAGTATAGAGCTGGTAACTAGGCTAGGTTCATAGAGTCCTATCTAAGGAAACAAATGTTGAGAATCAGTTGACATCATAATTAACAAAAAATAAGGCAAGAGAATATTTTAAAGATTGAATCACTCGAGAATAGAGGATACCAATCACAGGGAATCAGGGATTCCGCCAGAAGGCAATATTAACCAAAGGAAAGTATTGCAACTGAACGGAGCAAACATAGCATAAGCAAGAATAGGTAAAGTAGGGTAAGAGAATCACATAAACCAGGGATTTAAGTTATAACAATAATAGAATGATTAAAGGAAATAACGGAGTAAACATGATACGAGTAGAGGAGACAAAGATCAGAAACCCTAATAAACAAAATATGATAAAGTCACAGAAAAGCTCAAAAAATTTCTGAACATGTACACATACAGATTAAACGAACAAAATCATCAAAATAGACTCAGAATCCTAAGATTAAGGAAAAGCCACTTTGGGTTTCCAACATAGTAAGCCAGATGAAGGAAAAAAACAAATAAATCGTGAAAACATAGTAGAAATTATAGAATAAAACTTAAAATCAGAAAGAAAATCATTCTTTTTTTTAGAAAGGTGTTAAGAAACCCTAGCTTGAAGATCAAGAGTCATTTTTAAAGAAAACTCAGAATCTTTAAGGAAAATAGCAAAAATAACTCAGAATACAACCAGTTATGTCATAGATCTAAGAAATCGAGATCCAACAGTTAGGGTTTTAGTGAGATAACCCAAAAAGAGAGAAATCGGCTCAGAAACCATAGCTTTTGGCCGTAGATGGAAAGATCTTACTCGGACAGGCCAAGGGTGGCCTGAGAAGGCATGAACAATCATGGGATGAGTTGAACCACTTCAGGATCTCCTAAGGACCTCTGAACAGTGATACTCGGTGTAGGAGGGAGACATGAAGCTAAGAGGAGTGAGGACTCATGGTTTTCGGCAAGAGAGGTAGCTGGAGAAGACGAGCCATCTTCATCGGAGAAGAAGAGACTGAAGTCTCTAGAAGAGACTAGAGAGAGAGAGAGAGAGAGAGAGATGAGGGAATGGTGAGAATTAGAGGGGAAGGGGGTCTGGACTAGTTTAATTGGGTGGATTTGGGTTTAATTGGGGGCTAGAATTTAAATAAAATGTGGTTAGCTGTTAAATACTCAATTTAAAATGTTAAATGCTCAATTAAAATTAAATAAAATAATTAATAATCAGAAGAATGAAATTGGTGATTAAGAAATAAAATAAATATGGTTAATCAGTATTAAAAAAATATAAATGACCAATTATTGGATAGAAATAACATAAAAATATATGGTTAGGCTATAATTGCAAAATTATTGCAATTATAGCCAAAAGGTGAAAATTTGACCGATAGTGAAATAATTTCATCTTAAAAAGATCAAAAGTAATGTATTAAGTCAAGAGATGTCTTTGACATCATTTTTAATGCAATTTACAATTAATTATTAGAGATAAAAATACTGGATAAATTAGAAATAAATTTATAAAAATATGAGAAAATTATGGAAAAATACCAATTATTATAAAAAGTGATTTCGAAGGTATATATGCAAATTTAAAAAAATAGTTTGAGAAAAATGGGTATCTACAGCTGCCCCTCTTTACCCGGGAAGGATTGAAGAGTTGTCGGGTAAAGACATGATGGCCAATTTTGACCGAGCGAAGCGGTTCGAAGAGTATTAGGCCGCACCCTGGTTTCTGAGCTGCCTACATATCCCTGGTTTTACAGGAATCAGGCCGTATGTAGTTCAGGAGCCACCGACGAAGTATACCGATGAAGTTTTATAAGGACGGACGCAACATATAGGAGTGATTGAATGAACGGCCTACGGGTAATTAAGAGAACTGGAGCGGGATCACTCCGGCTGGGACATCTGCTGCTTTTCGGGTTAACTGCAAATGAGTAATACAAGCATATCGTGCGTAATTTAAACATGCTGCAAATTCCCGTTGAACTATGAATGTTGTCTTTGGACGGTTAAGAATGACGTCTTTAGACCATGATGTCCTGGACCATGAATTTCTTGATGCAGGATTCGCAGGCCATGAAATGATGTTCTCGGGCCATGAAGATGGTGCCTCCGAACCATGATGCCTTTGAATAATGATATGCAAACTGATAAAAGAGATCCTCAGGCCATGACATGGTGTTCTCGGGCCATGAAGATGGTTCCTCCGAACGATGACACCTTTGGATAAGTTGGCGATATTTCAGCCCATGAAGATGCAATAGTATGATGCTGACAAGGCAGAGCTTAGTATTGTGAATTAAAGGGGAAAAGCTTAGCCCAAAAGGAAAGCGCAGTAAATAATGCTAGAGGCATTGGTTGCTTTTGAGAAGTAAATGGAGGTAGTGTTTAACCTCGGAAGGCAGAATGGTAGCCTTATGCAATATGCGAATGCAGATGGAGATAGCGTTTAGTCTCGGAAGGAAGAAAACTAGCCTTATGCAATATGCGAATGTAGATGGAGACAATGTTTAGTCTCAGAAGGCAGAAAAGTAGCCTTATGCAATATGCGAATGCAGACGGAGACAGCGTTTAGTCTCGGAAGGCAGAAAGGTAGCCTTATGCAATATATGAATGCAAATAAAGACATCGTTTAGTCTCGAAAGGCAGAAAGTTAGCCTTATGCAATATGCGAATGCAGATGGAAACAACGTTTAGTCTCGGAAGGTAGAAAGGTAGCCTTATGCAAGATTTAAGGAAGGACAACAGAAGTTCTTAGCTGGTGTTAAATTGCGGTAGAGCATTGTGATACTGAAGCATCGTTTGTGCTGATAATAAATGTTGGACTGACGAGTTTGAGGAACGATGTTTGTCCTTTGAGCGGATAATATGTTTTGAGGCTTTTGCAATTTTGTGCCTACATCCAAAGAAAGATCGTGAGTTTTGTAAAGGGTAATGGTTAGTTCGCATTCCTGCTGGCTCTGCTTGGCTCGTTTTCTTGATCATGATGATACTCTCTGTGTCATTGGGGTAGCATTCACTAAACAAGCTGCTTGATATGACACAGCTTGAGACATTGCGACCTTTTCTGCTGTGGAATTTTGAGGGGGACCCTCAAAATTCTGCCCCAGTTTGCTGGGTGGACATGTCTGACTGCTGCTCGTGCGACAATTGGATGAACTTGCTTCAGAATTTTGAGGATCCTCCTCAAAATTCACCCAGTTGGCTGGGTGAATGCTTGTAGGCTGCTACTCGCTTCGGAATTTTGAGGGCCCTCCTCAAAATTCTGCCCCAGTTTCCAATTGCGGGGAAAAATATATTTTTATTGAATTGTGACCGAACCCATAGGGATGCCTACGTATCCCCTCTTAGACGGGAATCAGGTCAGGCATAGTTCAAATTACATCACTGAGAAAGCATAAATATTACACATAGTAGCGGTTGACTGCATCTGAATTGATCGGTTTCGGCCAAACTTCTCCCTCCATTTCTGCAAGTATGAGTGTTCCTCCTGTCAGCACTCCATGAACCATGTACGGACCTTACCAGTTAGGAGAGAACTTCCCCTTGGCTTCATCTTGATATGGAAAGATTTTCTTTAACACCAATTGCCCTGGTGTGAATCGTCTCGGCTTGACTTTCTTGTTGAAGGCCCTGGCCATTCTGTTCTGATATAGTTGACCATGACATACTGCATTCATTCTCTTCCTGTCTATGAGGTCTAGTTTCTCATACGGCTCCTTACCCACTCTACATCGCTGAGCCCAGCTTCCTCTATATTATTAGCGATGGAATCTCCACTTCGGCAGGAATTACAGCCTCTGTACCATAAACTAGCATATAGGGAGTTGCCCATGTTGACGTGCGGACAGTGGTGCGGTATCCCAATAAGGTGAATGATAACTTTTCATGCCACTGCTTGTGCCTTTCTATCATCTTCCTTATTATCTTCTTGATGTTTTTGTTTAAGAGGGGATACGTAGGCAGTCCTATGGTTGTTTACCTAGAACAGGATCTTTATGTGTATAGCATGATGAGACATGATTGTAGTATATTTATCCTAAGACAATACTTCTAGTGAAGTTTCAGAACATGGGCAGAATCACGTAATAGCAACTTATTTTATTGTAACCCTATAGGCAGGATTTATAAGCATAGATGAAATGTTGAATACACATAAATCCTAAGTAGCATGATATCTAATGCATGGCATGGTGTACCTAAACATGGCTGCTATTGCGCATAGAGAGAAAATAAACCTAGAAACATGGTCTCTACCCTTAATTAAACTACATCATACATATCACCCGCCCATTTTCACAATCCGACCCCAGAGTTGTTTACAATTAATTATTACAGGCCATTGAATACGAATTACACAACTGAAATAGAAGGAAAATAAGAAGTTAACTATAGGAATCCTACATAATAGGCTCAAGTCTCCAGGTCCTCAATGCCAGGTATTATTTCACAACCTTCTCGTAATCCGGGTGTGTCAGAGTTCCCTAAGGACCTCAAGGGCTCCCGGACAGTGCTCACACCCAGATTTCATAGCCAAAATAGAGTAAGTGCAGTGTGAAATGGCCAGCCTCTGTGTGTCAAAGTTCAGAGAGAGCTCAAGGGTCCCAAGGAAATGCTCACACAAAAGGGGAAAAACCTAGACTTCTAAGAGTATATGTGAGAGTGCTTTTTATTTTTAAAAGGTTTAAGTAAGAAAATAATTTTGAGAAAGGGTAAGTAAGAAATAGTTTTGAAGAGGGAAACTTGATTGGAATAGAAGTTCAACATCACAAAAAGGATCAGGGATAGTCCAACAATCACAAGCAGGGGTAATGGGATTCGAGGGACAAATACAGAGCATGTAAGGGCAAACATGTGGCATGCAGAAACACATATAGGCATGCAATCAGAAACATTCTAAGGGTTCAAAGTATCAGGGGTACAATAAAGTACTGGATTAACATATCAACACCAAACAACTAAGACTATGATCACTAATTTACCAATCATAGGCATGGGGATTCACAGGTGTTAAGTATACAAAAACATGCTAGTCATTGACAAGTAAATCCTAACTTAACATGTGAATGAAGTTCAGTATCCTAGATACAGGTTGAATAATAAGTAAGAGCAAATTAGAAACACACTGAATTACAACAGTTATAGAAACATGTTGGTTTGAGGAATGAAATCTAAATTAGAACATACCAGTGAAGTGAAGAAAGCAGTAACACAAACAAGAAGTAGGAGATGCACAATCGTTAGCCTTGGCTTGCAGCCGGCTAACATAGAATAGTAGTAACTAACACAGAAGAGAGAGGGAGAGCAGAGAGTTTCTTAATTGTGTGAGAGAGAGAGTTGAACAGATCCGTTCGTCTGTATTAAAAAATAAGAGGTCGGGGTCTATATAGCTTTTAAAATAGTAGTAAATAAGGTGCAGATCAAAGTCAGACAACAATTAAAGGAATAGAAATCAATCAGTTTAAGTACTTCCTCTAATTAAGGGTTTAACTTTCAAACGATAAGAACAGGTAACCAATAAGGAATCAAATCAACATATGATTGGAACATAACAAATAAGGAAATACTTCAAAATAGTGTAAGTATAGAGTTGGTAATTAGGCTAGGTTCATAGAGTCCTATTTAAGGAAGAAAATGTTGAGAATCAGTTGACAACATAATTATCAAAAAATAAGGAAAGAGAATATTTTAAAGATTGAAATCAGTCGAGAATAGAGGATACCACTCACAGGGAATCAAGGATTCCTCCAGAAGGCAATATTAACCAAAGGAAAGTATTGTAACTGAACGGAGCAAACATAGCATAAGCAAGAATAGGCAAACTAGGGTAAGAAAATCACATAAACCAAGGATTTAAGTTAGAACAATAGTAAAATGATTAAAGGAAATAATGGAGTAAACATGATACGAGTAGAGGACACAAAGATCAGAAACCCTAATGAACAAAATATTGTAAAGTCATAGAAAAGATCAGAACATTTGTGGGAAACATGTACACATACAGATTAAACGAATAAAATCATCAAAACATATTCAGAATCCTAAGATTAAGGCAAAGCCACTTAGGGTTTCCAACATAGTAAGCTAGATGAAGGAAAAACACAAATAAATCGTGCAAACATAGTAGAAATTATAGAATAATACTTAAAATCAGAAAAAAAATTATTCTTTTGTTTTTCAGAAAGGTGTTAAGAAACCCTAGCTTGATGATTAAGAGTCATTCTTAAAGAAAACTCGGAATCTTTAAGGAAAATAGCAAAAATAACTCAGAATACAACCAGATCTTTCATAGATCTAAGAAATCGAGAGCCAACAGTTAGGGTTTTAGTGAGATAACCCAAAAAGAGATAAAATACGCTCAGAAACCATAGTTATTGGCTGGAGATGTGAAGATCTTACTCGGACAGGTCAAGGGTGGCCTGAGAAGGCATGAACAGTCATGGGGTGAGGTGAACCGCTTCAGGATCTCCTAAGGACCTCCGGACAGTGATAGCCAGTGTCGGAGGGAGCCATGAAGCTAAGAGGAGTGAGGATCCAGGATTTCCGGCAAGAGAGGTAGCCGGAGAAGACGAGCCATCTTCATCGGAGAAGAAGAGACTGAAGTCTCTAGAAGAGACTAGAGAGAGAGAGAGAGAGAGAGAGAGAGAGATGAGGGACCAGTGAGAATGAGAGGGGAAGGGGGTCTGGGCTAGTTTAATTGGGTGGGTTTGGGTTTAATTGGGGGCTAGAATTTAAACAAAATGTGGCTAGCTGTTAAATACTCAATTAAAATATTAAATGCTCAATTAAAATTAATTAAAATAACTAATAATCAGAAGAATGAAATGGGTGATTAAGAAATAAAATAAAGATGGTTAATAAGTATTAAAAAATATAAATGACCAATTATTGGATAGAAATAGCATAAAAATATATGGTTAGGCTATAATTGCAAAATTATTGCAATTATAGCCAAAAGGTGCCAATTTGACCGATTGTGAAATAATTTGATCTTAACAAGGCCAAAAATAATGAATTAAGTCAAGAGATGTCTTTGACATCATTAGTAATGCAATTTACAATGAATTATTAGAGATAAAAATACTGGATAAATTAGAAATAAATTTATAAAAATATGAGAAAATTATGGAAAAATACCAATTATTATAAAAAGTGATTTCGAAGGTATATATGCAAATTTAAAAAAATAGTTTGAGGAAAAATTTGTTATCAACAATAGGCACATGAATCGTACAGTAGAAAATTTACTTCGAAACATTAGATGTTCGAGAAAGAGAATGCTTATTTGTATTATTTATACATGCGTACATTTTCTGTTGTCGGGACTCGGTTAATCTATATGGACACTGTTATTCAACCGTTTGGCCCATTATAAAATTCTTCCTATCGAGACCAATTGATACATATCCTCCGAGGGTGATGCCCCCCAGTATTCGAGTTTGATTGCAAAGAATCCTTAGATACTGTGGAATTATCCTCAGGTAGCACATAATTTTTGCTTCGTTAAAAACCTCGCCAGAAAAACCCATTTGGGATAAAAACGGGTCTAAGGGAAAAAGAGTGCAACGCGTACTTTAAAACCTTAGGTCTCGATTTCTTGGATCGAATTCCTGCAATGAGTTAGTTTTGAATGTTTAAGCAAATGAAAGAAAAGATAAAGTCATACCTTAGCAATAGTACCGCTTGAGGAGTGAGATATTTCAGTTATTCGACAATGGCTCGCCGTTCATTGTTCCGAGCTTGTAAGATCTTTTCCCGATTATGTCGAGGATTTCCTTCTCAGTTAGGACTGAGTTTCCCTTCATTAGGGTCTTGGGTATTGATGGTGACTTTTCTTAAGACTAAGTCCCCAACTTTGAAATGTCGAAGGTTGGTTCTTCCATTGTAGTACCTCTCGATTCGTTGCTTTTGTGTGGCTATTCGAACGAGTGTCGCTTCTCGTCTTTCATCCAACAGCTCAAAGCTAGTATTCATTGCCTCGTGGTTTGATTCCTCCTTTGCATGTCGAAACCTGGCACTGGGATCCCCGACTTTGACCAATATCAAGGCCTCAGAGCCATATACTAAGGAAAATGGAGTTTCTCCGGTACTGGACTTCAATGATGTTCGTTACGCCCATAGAACCTCGGGAAATTTTTCTCTCCACTTCCCTTTGGCTTCGTTTAGACTTTTCTTCAAGTTTTGGATGATAGTCTTGTTCGTTGATTCGGTTTGTCCATTCCCACTAGGGTGATACGGTGTTGATAGTATTCTCTTTATTTTGTGATCTTCGAGGAATTTTGTAACTTTTTTGCCAACGAACTGTTTGCCATTATCACATACTATTTCTGCATGTATACTGAATCGACATGAGACATGATCCCATATGAAGTCGATCACTTCTTTTTCCCTAACTTTTTCGAAGACCTGTGCTTCAACCCATCTAGATAAATAGTCGGTCATAAATAATATGAACTTAGCTTTACCCGGGGTCGATGGCAAAGGACCAACGACGTCCATTCCCCATTTCATGAATGGATATGGGGATAGGATCGAATGTAGTTGTTCGCCGGGCTAGTGGATCATTGGTTCAAACCTTTGACATTTATCGCATCTTCGAATGAACTCCTTAGAGTCCTTTTCATTCTATCACAATAATATCCTGCTCTGATGACCTTTCGAACTAGTGATTCGGCGCTAGAGCGATTCCAACAAGTGCCTTCGTGGATTTCTTGTAGAACATAGTCAGTATCTCCTGGCCCCAAGCATACCGCCAATGGACCATCAAACATTCTTCTGTATAGCGTTACGTCTTCGTCTAATGTGAATCGAGCAGCTTTAGCTCGTAAGGCCCTCGATTCTTTGGGATCCGATGGTAACTTCCCATTCTTCAAATATTCGATGTATTTGTTTCTTCAGTCCCAGGTTAAGCTTGTAGAATTTATTTCAGCATGTCCTTCCTCGATTACAGACCTCGAGAGTTGGACGACAGTCCCTGAGTTTATCTCATCTTCTTCGACCGATGACCCCAAATTAGCAAGTGAATCAGCCTTAGTATTTTTTTCACGAGGTATATGTTGTAAAGTCCATTCTTTAAAACGGTGCAAGGTTACCTGCAATTTGTCTAAGTACCTTTGCATCATATCCTCTCAAACTTCGAAGGTTCCATTTACTTGGTTTACCACTAGTAGGGAGTCATATTTAGCTTCGATTACTTCCGCTCGCAAGCTTTTAGCTAGCTCGATACATGCAATCATGGCCTCATACTCGGCCTCGTTGTTAGTCAATTTGGCAGTTTTAATGGATTGTCTAATAACATTTCCCGTAGGCAGTTTCAAAACAATACCGGGTCTAGACCCTTTCACATTCGAGGCACCATTTGTGAAGAGGGTCCGTACCCTCGATGAAGTACCCGATTTAAGTAGAAGTTCCTTTTCCACTTGGGGTATGAGAGTTGGCGTAAAATCAGCCACGAAGTCTACTAAAATTTGAGACTTAATGGCTGTTCGGGGTTGATATTCGATATCATACTCGCCAAGTTCGACGTCCCATTTGGCCATCGTCCTGATAATTCGGGCTTGTGCAAAACATTTCGGAGTGGAGAAGTGGTGAGACATATGGGATGACACTGAAAATATGGCTTTAATTTTCTAGATGCTCTTATTAATGCAAGTGTTAATTTCTCTAAGTGTGGATACCTAGTTTTAGCATCTCCTAAGGTCCGACTTACGTAATAAATAGGAAACTGTATACCTTGTTCTTCTCGAACTAACACACCACTTACCGCTATATCGGATACCGCCAAGTATAGGTACAACTTCTCATCTGCCTTTGGAGTGTGGAGCAAAGGTGGGCTCGATAGGTATCCTTTCAATTCCTCCAATGCTTGTTGACATTCCGGGGTCCACGTAAAATTATTGTTCTTTTTGAGTAAGGAAACGAACCTGTGGCTTCATTCTGATGACCTCAAAATAAATCGGCCCAAGGCAGCTATCCATTCGGTTAGCCTCTGAACGGATTTCACACTGTCCACGACGGTGATGTCCTTGATGGACTTAATATTATCGGGGTTGATCTCGATTCCCTGATTTGACACCATGAAGCCGAGGAATTTTCCCGAGCCGACCCCGAAAGCACACTTTTCGAAGTTAAGCTTCATGTTGTACTTCCTCAATATTTTGAATGTCTCCTGAAAATAAGTTAAATGGTCCTCTGCACGCAAGGACTTAACTAACATATCGTCAATGTAAACTTCAATTAATTTACCTATCTGTTCTTCGAACAACTTATTAACTAGGCGTTGATATGTAGCTCCCGTATTTTTTAGCCCGAAGGGCATTACACTATAACAATAGGTCCCAGATTTAGTGATAAAAGAAGAATTTTGTTGATCCTCTAGGTCCATCTGGAACTGATTGTACCCATAATAGGCGTCGAGAAAGGTAAGAATCTTGTGGTCGGTTGTGGCATCGATCATTCAATCGATGTTAGGCAAGGGAAAAGAGTCTTTTGGATATGCTTTATTCAAGTCATTATAGTCTACACACATTCTAAGTTTGTTCCCCTTTTTGGGGACTATGACTACATTGACTAACCATTCGGGGTATTTTACCTCCCGAATGGACCTTATATTGAGAATTTTGGTTACCTTTTCCTTGATGAAGGCGTGCTGTACCTCGGACTGAGGCCTTCTTTTTTGCTTTATCGTTATAAACTTGGGATCCAGGCTCAACCGATGAGTTGTTACCTCCGGTAGGATTCCTGTCATGTCTAGATGGGACCATGCAAAGTAATCCATGTTATCAATAAGAAATTGAATGAGTTTTTTCCTGAGTTCAAGAGTCAATCCCGTTCCCAGGTATACCTTTCGTTCGGGTAGATACTTGATCAGTATCACCTACTCCAGCTCCTCGATCGTTGACTTGGTTGCATCCGATTCTTTGGTGAAAGTTTGAGGAATAAGAAAAATTCTCTTCTTCATATTTGATTACATGTTTCTATGATTCGGCCGAGGCTGGGGACGGTGATTTCTATTTGGCCGCTTAGTTATCTTTGTCGCTCGATGTATCTAAGGTCAAAGGTGTTAATATCAACGCCACCTCATCGATTACAAATATTTCCTTTGCAGTGTGTTGTTCCCCGTAAATTGTTTTCACACCATCCATCGTTGGGAACTTCATCATTTGGTGAAGGGTCGATGATACTGCCCTCATGTTGTGGATCCAGGACCTTCCGAGAAATGCATTGTACCTCATGTCGCCTTCGATGACATGGAATTTTGTGTCCTGGATAGTGCCAGTCACGTTTACTGGTAGAATTATCTCTGCTTTCATTGTTTCACTAGCCATGTTGAAGTCGTTTAGGACTCGAGATGTAGGTACAATTTGGTCTAGCAGGACGAGCTGCTCCACAACCCTCGATCTGATTATGTTTGTTGAGCTACCTGGATCCACTAGTACACGTTTAACTTAAATTTTATTTAACAAAATAGAAATTAACAGGGAGTCATTGTGCGGCTGAGAGATGCCTTCTACTTCTTCGCCATTGAATGATAGAGTGCCTTCGGGCACATAGTCTCAAGTCTGTTTCTCTTTTGTCATCGATACTTTGGTGTGTTTGAATATCGGCCCTTGGGGGATGTTGACCCCGCCGATGATCATGCGGATAACATGCTAAGGTTCTTCTTGCTCATTCTTTCTATGGCATCTCTTTCCCTGAAGTGATTTTTGGCTCGATCATTGAGGAATTCTCGAAGGTGGCCTTCGTTGAATAATCGAGCTACTTCCTCCCTCAGCTGTCTGCAGTCTTCAGTCCTTTGTCCATGTGTGCCATGATATTCACACATTATGTTTGGGTTTCTTTAAGAAGGATCGGTTTGTATAAGTCTAGGCCACCTAGTGTCTTTGATCCTTCTGATGGCCGATACAATCCCCCATGCATCGACACTGAAATTATACTCCAATAATTGAGGTGCTTCTGTGGGATCCGCATATTTGTTGAAACCAGTTTTACTCATGAATCCCCGAGAATTTTTCCTTGATCTCCCATTCGATCGTTCCGAGCGAAATTGCGTCCCGGACCATTATTCCTTCGATCTGAAACATATGGCTGATACTGATCCTTATTCGGCCTTAATTCTCTATCAATATCTCTCTAGCTTTTACTTGTCGATCAATTCGGGTGTACTGAACCTGAAGGGGCTCCCAGCTGGTCGTCCTCGACCCTAATTTTCGACTGATATCGGTTGTGAACATCTGCCCAAGTCACAACCGAGTACTCTATTAAATTCTGCTTCAATTGGAGTGATGCGATCGAACTCCGCCTGTTTAATCCTTGATGAAAGCTTGGACGGGCCAATTGTTAGTAACTGGTTGCAATTCCATACGTTCCATTTGGAATCGAGATACGAACTCTCTTAGTATCTCGTTATCCCTCTGCTTCACTTTGAAGAGGTCTGATTTTCTTGTTGCAACCTTTATGGCTCCAGCATGTGCCTTTACAAACAAATCTGCCAATATGGCGAACGAACCGATAGAGTTCAGTGGCAAGTTGTGGTACCAAATCATAGCTCCCTTCGACAGGGTCTCCCCGATTTCTTTAGCACTACAGACTCGATTTCGTCATCTTCTAAATCATTACCTTTTATGAAGCACGTATAAGAAGTAACGTGCTCGTTGGGGTCTGAGGTCCTATTATATTTAGGTATATCGGGCATACAGAACTTCTTTGGGATGGGCTTCAGAGTCGCACTTGGAGGGAATGTGTGGTGACCCAAATGGTCATCTTGTAATTTAAGACTCTAGTCTATGCTCGTTAGCCTTATAAATCTCATTTTTACCCACTTCGATTTGTGTGCGCAGTCCAGGCATAATTCCGAAAAGTCTTTATGTGGAAAAATTCAAGAAATAATAATTTTTGACATTTAAAAATTATTTATAGTTGACTTCGGTCAACATTTTGAGTAAACAGGCTCGGACCCGTGTTGTGATGGTCCCAGTGGGTCCGTAGTAAAATATGGGATCTGGGCGTATGCCCGGAATCGGATTCGGAGGTCCCTAGCCCGAGTAATGAAATTTTGTTAAAAATTGGTAGTATGAAAAATCTAATGATTTAAATAAATTGATTAATGTTTGATCTCATTGGTATCGGGCCCGTATTTTGGTTCCAGAGCCCTGTACAGGTTTAGTATAATATTTCATCCATGTCTGTGAAATTTGATGAAAATCGGAGTTTATTTGACGTTATTCGGACGTCCAATTGAGAAAATAGTAATTTGGAAGTGTTCTTGAGAAATTCATAGGTTTTGGTGTTATATTCGTAGTTGTAGGAGTTATTTTGGTGATTTGATTGCACGAGCAAGTTCGTATGATATTTTTAGACTTGTGTGTATGTTTGGTTTGGAGCCCCGAGGGCTCAGGTGAGTTTCGGATAGGCTACGGGGTGTTTTATAACTTAGAAATTTTGCTAGTGTAGCTGAACTGGTTGCAGGCCTCTCATATAGCATTTGCGAGATCAGGCGTCGCAATTGTGAACCCTGCAGGTTCCGCATTTTCGAGCTACTCATCGCAATTGCGAAGAGTAGCTGGGCCAGGCAGTCCTCGCATTTGCGAGAAAATCTTCGCATTTGCGAAGTTGGTCTGGGGAAGGGTTCTTCGCATTTGTGAAGAAGGTGGTCGCAGTTGCGATCATTGTTCCTCATTTGCGATCAAATTGTTCGCATTTGCGACAGAAGCAGAAATGCGATAGGTTCGCATTTGCGATACCTTCCTCGCATTTGCAATCTTCGCAATTGCAAAGCTCAGGTCGCAAATGCGACATCTGCAGCTATGTAAAAGAGACTTAGACGAGATTTTTCATTCATTCTTCAAATTTTCAAAACCTAAACCTTAAGGGGCGATTTTCCAAAGACCAGTTATTCCTCAAATCATAGGCAAGTGATTCTTAACTCTTTTCTTTCAATCTTTCACTTCTTTTAACAAAATTTCAACCTAGAATCTAGGATTTTTATGGTGGAATTGGGGATTTTGGGAAGAAAACTAGGGATTTCAAAATTTGGGGATTTAGACCTCAAATTGAGGTCAGATTCCAAAACCAATTGTATATCCAGGCTTGGGGGTGAATGGGTAATCGGGTTTGGTCCAAATTTTAAGTTTGGACCAAGCTGGCCCGAGTGTTGACTTTAGTTGACTTTTTCAAATATGAACTAAATTGAACCGTAGTTATCGTGGATGATCCCTAAGGCTTATTTTAAATCATTTGGTTGGAATTTTTCTAGATATTGTGGACTCAGAGGCTAATTTGAAAGGCAATGTTGTGATTGAGCGTTAAGTGATATTTGGAGCGAGGTAAGTGTCGTGTCTAACTTTGGCTTGAGGGAATAAGTATTATGTAATTATTTTCTACGCGTTTGGTTGTTGAATATGATGTATAGGTGAGGTGACGAGCACCTATGCGTTGTTGTCGAGTCATAGCATGCGAGTAAAATTCTATTCTTGTAAATCTTGTAGTCTTTAATCCTATTATCCATGCTTAGTGTTGTTATTTGAAATGTTGAGTGACTTATATACGATTTCACCGAGATTTGGTTGCTCTTGAATATTGGTTCAAGGTTGAGATTTATATTGTGATATTAAACATTGATGAAATACTGGTTTCTTTGTGATACTTCTATCTATTTGTTTGTTACTGATTCTGTGATTTGTGAGGAGTATAAAGCACGAAGAGTAATGACGTGCATGCATTATTTATATCGTGAGGAAGAGTGTAAAGCACGAATGGTGACGTCGTGCGATCTTTTGTTAGTGTTAATACACGAAGGGTGATGTCGTACCATGATTTGTGAGTGATAAAGCACGAAGGGTGATGTGGTGTTATATTATGAGAGGTTTAAACACGAAGGGTGATGTCGTGCCGTTCTATTTATTTATTTGGTGAGGTTGAGAGTAAAAGCACAAAGGGTGATGCCATGCAGTTCTCCCTTGTTGTTTTAATTGCTAAATCTTTTAAGGATTTCCGTGTAATTTTGTCTTATCATTTCTCTTCACTCCTGATATTGTAATCCCCCACTGTATGTCCCTTCCCCATTATTTTCTGCTTTATTTCTTTTATTACTACTGTTGCCACTAGCATGGTTATACTGTTCAGGTTATATGTGGGTGTCTTGTCCTAGCCTCGTCACTACTTCCTCGAGGTTAGGCTCGACAGTTACCAGTACATGGGGTCGGTTGTACTGATATTGCACTCCGCACTTTTTGTGCAGATCCAAGTATCGGTCCGAGCTGATTCTGAGATCGTAGCTGACTTCTACACAGGAGACCCGAGGTAGATCTGTCGACGTCCGAAGATTTCTGGAGGTCCCCTCCTATATGCTCATTTACTGTTTCCTTTAGTTCATAGACAGTCGTACATTTTTCTTTCAGCCAAATACTTGTAGTAAATTCTTTCTAGTCCGTGAGTTGTGACTCAAGATCATGGGTAGTTAGACGTATAGATATCATATGCGCAGTGTTATTATGCAAATTTCTTTTCTTTATTAAAGTATCATGGGTTGAATTGTAGCAAATCTCCGTAAATATTTAAGATTTCTATGTTGTAAATCTCTAATGTTGGATTGCCTAGCAAGTGCAGCATTAGGCGCCATCACGGTCCCGACGGTGAGAATTCGGGTAGTGACAGAATGGTTTTTGTACAAACTTCTTGGAGTCCATCCTTTTCAAGATCGGTGGTGCCCCCGGTATCTGATCAACTCAAGAGTTATAAGTTTCCACCTTTTTGTCATTAGCCTCGATTTTCTTTTCTCCCGATTATGTTCTCTTAGTAAGCTCCTTGAGCATCCTCATTATAGCAGGATCGGTTGTCGAAGTGTTATCACCTGATCTTTCAGGCACTGGCTCGGTACGGAGAGTAGCCTCTTGTTCGACCCTATTTGGTGCCCTGTGCTGATTTTGCAACTGAGCAATGGTATTTTGTTTGGCTTGCAGCATTTCAAATATAAATTGAAGACTGACACCTTCGTCTCCTTTGCCCTGAGTACCTCGATCGTCAACTTGACCGTCTCTGCGTACGCTTCTATCGGGATCCCCACCTTAATCCGCATTCAAAGCAACATGCGAACTGACATCGACCGGGTTAACGGGCGGTGCTCCTCCGAGGTCAAATTGTGGCACCTCGATTCCTGGAGCGATAACATTCTCGTTTTCTCCGTGGATTCCGAGACCGTTGCCGCCATGTGCAACTGTGTTTTGTGAGTTTGACATGATTTTAACCTGAAAACAAAATCCTTGACAAGAAACAAGTGTAAAATAGTGTGTTATACCAGGATTAGCACTTAACGATTACTATTATCCTTAGCCCCAAGGTAGGCGCCAAACTGTTTACCTCGAAATACGAGTAACAATTAAACTTGTAAAGTGGTTATAAGGATACATGATCTGATTCAATGCCAATTGATAAATGTCTGAATAAACAAATGAATTAAACGGTTGAAATAGATCAAACCAGTGTCGTTTACTAGTTATCTACCTCGGTTTGGAGTAGGCTCGAGATCAAACGTTAAGAACCACATGAACAATAAGAACAATACGAACAATATGGACAATAAGAACAGTAGAGAATTAAGAGCGAGTAGAGCAGAGTGTTTGTATTTCTCAGTAAATGCGTGTATGATTGGTGTCCCCCTTACAAATGAACAGGGATCCTTTTTATATAGTAGAGGAATCCCCAATAAGTATAACTCTAATTTCGGAAGCAAAATACATGATTGATATCAATAACTGTTAATGGCTCCGCCAAACCCGAGATTCCCGCCGAGATTGGTGGTCAATTGCGAATATTTCATTATTTCGTTTACTTCGATGTCGATCTAGCCCGATCACGATCCCTCAGTCTTCGTGTTCCTCAAGCTCGAGCTTGCTTCGATACGGACTTAATCTCGAGACAGACTCTCGAGCCCATAAAATCGGGCGTGGTCGATTTTAACCGCATACAACTGTCAAGAAACGGTTTTCTAGATCGTAAAACTATCGCTCAAGAAATAAGTAAACGGCTCTTATTTGATAATAAAATTAATTTTTACTCTTAAATCATAAGCATTTAGTATGATGGTTACTCCCAATTTTGGGAGGCCAAGAGAACATGGAATCCAGTAAGCTTTGCAAAGCTAGCTTACATTGACCAAAAGTTGAGCAGACTTAATCATTTTCCTTCTTTCTCAATGTGCAATAAAAATTTAGAGGAATCCTAAACCTCCCAACCAACCCAAGCAAAACACAAAAGAAAGAAGAAAAAGAAAAAGAAACTAGTCTCAATCCTTCTTAGAAATGTGCAAAAGGAAAGAGGAATGTACCTTGAGTATTAAACCATTATTTCAAATATCAGAAAAAGAAAAAAGAGAAACGGAGAAAGAGCTCAGCAATGACTAAACTCTTCAAGAAGAAAATTGCTTCTATACACTTAACTGCAACTGCACATGAAAATTTTAGTGCTTAATTAGATTTTTGTGGAATATAGTATTATCTACGGTCTTTCATTTGGTATTCATATTACCTCGTGGTCCTCAAGATCATGGTACATATCACATCATGACCTACATTAAAGCATTCAATAATGTATATAATGAACATAATTAATTGGTGAATGAATAGAGCCTGTAAAATAGACAGTGTGGCAGTAAAGATTGTATATAGACAGGATATTTGGCTAAATAAGAAACCTAGATCTAGTTCACCAATTCCACTCTCTTTAATTTGACAGAAAGGTGTTTTAACTTTTCAATAAAGTTCCACTTTGTTTATTCGTTAATAGCATCGTCATCAGAATAGTGTGGACCGTGGAACTCAAAAAAAAGGTGGATTCGAGAACAAATTTCTCAGATCTGTAGCAGTAGAAATCAGTGGAGCACAAACAACGTAGAGTCAAACTTGAAGTGCTATACTGTTTTTCCTCACTAATTGGTCTAGCCACTTTACACGAAGATTGTAATTATATGAATGAAGCTTAATTCTGATCATGCATGGAGTTTAAAGAAACAGCAAATATCTGACATATGGCTAATAACTAATTACTGTTCAATCAATGTATCGCATTATATCTCTCCTACAATGTTCTTGGCCCTTCGTAATTGGCTGCACTACTTTTTCATTGGCAAAATAAGAACATAAACTTTCAAACTTAATTAATTTCCAGGTCTCATCTGCTGAAGCTTGCTTGAACGTCCAGGCAAATGCTTGGAGTAATTGAGGATAAAGACCTCAACGGAGATAAGATTTTGATCATCTAATTAGGATATCTCTTTCATAAATAATGAAGAAGCATTACATCAATATACCCTGGTGACCATTTATACCGGGATATATAGTATAAACATAGTAGTAGTATAAACTTAGCACTAAAGAGCATATATATCGATAGGCGTTATCTATGGTGCATGGGGATAAATTTATACCGCCAACCAAACATAGTATAAACTTAGTCCAGGACTAAATCTTGGATATCCGATCTTATACCGGGATAATTTTGTCCGCTGTCCGTGTACCAAATAACCCCTTATTGCATTCTAGGCGCTATCTGTGGTGTACGATTTCAGATTTTTATCACGTTTTTTTAAGTGGAGAATATTTCACTTTTTCTCTGAAAACTCATAGAGTAACAGAAATTCTAAGGTGGCTTCACCTTTTCGACAAATTTACCTCGGATTGGCTACCTCAAGTTCAAGCAGGAACCACGAGGAGAATTACATTCGAAGTGCTCGACCGTCAAATAAAATTTTATGAAAGCGGAAAACGTAATTTCTAGTGGTAAATTTATTGGGTTGCGCACTACTAAAAATCCATGAAAAAGTGACCAAGGATTTGCGACCAAAATTGATCTGTCAAAAAAAGCGACCAAAGTTGGTCGTTAAATTGAAAAAAATTATTAAATAATTATTTTAAATACTTTAGCGACCAAGGTTGGTCGCTTTTTGGTCGATAATGTGGTCAAAATATTGACCGAACTGGTCATACTTACTTGGTCAAAGAAATATTGAAATTAGCGACCAATTTTGGTCGCTAAAGTGGGATTCAGTTATAAAATTTTAATAATTATATTATTATTTAAAAAAATTATAAAATATAAATAAAATTTTAAATTAGTGACCAAAGTTGGTCGCTTACGAAAGGGGCAGCAAATAGAGACCAACTTTGGTCGCTTATCTGAGACCCAGTTATAAGATTTTAATAATTATATTATTATTTAAAAAATTATAAAATACAAATAAATATAATTTATAATTAGCGACCAAAGTTGATCGCTTAAGAAAGGTGAAGTTGATAGAGACCAACTTTGGTCGCTAATCTGGGATCCAGTTCTAACGTTTAACAATTATATTTTTATTTTAAATATTATATGAAATATAAAATAAATTTGATTTAAATATAGCGACCAACTTTGATCGCCAATTTTAATTTCTGGATAATTAGCGACCAAAGTTGGTCGCTTTTCAGGTCAACATTGGTCAAAATAAAAAAATCACTTTTATATTTACGATCTAAATAATATAAATGTAATCCGTTAACACTTTTGTAATACAAGATATGAATACACTAAAATATACTTTACATGTTATATATGTAGTTAAAATTGTACAATGAAACGTATATATATATATATATATATATATATATATATATATATATAGAGAGAGAGAGAGAGAGAGAGATAGATAGATATAAGTCGAGATTTTTTGTTTTTAATATTCAATGATGCATGTGAGTAGGTTATAAGTCGATGAATCAATTTACAAGTGTATAAATCCCTAAAATAACCCGACCCTGTATTACTAGCGCTTCATGTATATATACACACACACACACACACACACACACTTCACTGTAATACTATAATGTATATATAACTTGTTATAGTATATGTTAGTGTGTGTATATATATAACACACACACTCCGTGCTGCTCTAACTACATACATAGCATGTTATAGTATATGATATTGTATTCATTATTTGTATTATAACAGAATTAATGAATTACATTCATTCATCACTAGGTTATAGATCGATGAATCAATCATTACAAATTAATTGATATAGGTCGAGACGTTTTGTTTTGAATATTCAACGATGCATCAAAAATTTATAGCTAATAATAATTTTTTTTATAGCTTAGAATAATTAAAAAAGAAAAAAAAAACTATTTTTTTTTTAAAATAGTGACCAAAAAAAGTTGGTTGCTATTTTTGGTCAAACGGTCAAAAATTATTTACAGACCAAAAATAGCAACCAACTTTGGTCGCTTTCATAAAATCAGAGACAAAAAACGGGTCCCCCCGCCATTTTTCATATTATCTCCCCAAAATTTTCCCCAACCCTCTCTTTCCCTCCCCTCACCTGACCCACTGCCTCGCCGTCACTGCTGTCGCCACCGGACCTCTGCTCGCTGCCACTGCTGTCTTCGCCGGACCACTGCCGCCCTC
>ML357463.1:0-22466 GCA_005239505.1 Nicotiana paniculata | reverse complement strand
ATTAAAACACTTAAAATGCACGGTATATGATGCTAAAAATCATGAATTCTAGCCACGCATCAGCATACTGGTGGGTCCTAGACTACCAGGACATGGCATAATAGTAGCTACGCACGAACTCTCGTCACCTCGTGCGCCCGTAGCCCCCGAAGATAATAGCATGTATTTAATTAATTCACCTAGGGGGACGATTCCCCCTCACGAAGTTAGAAAGGAGACTTACCTCGCTCCGAAACTCTAACACCGGCTTCCAAGCCCCTCTGATGACTCCAACGGACACACAACGCTCCGAACTACCACATAAATGACAAAGCGATGAAAATTCATCCTAATACTCATTCAGATTATATACTTTCCCAACCCCGCTCGGAGAAATGACCAAAATGTTCTCGGGCCCATGTGCCCGGAAATCCGAAATTCTCGAAGATACATTCTACCCATAGCCTTACTAACTCAAATATATTATTTATTCAAATATTCATGCTCAATTCGTGGTTAAAAATCCAAATTTTCCATATTCTAGGTTTCTTCAAAGTTTTCCTAAATTTCCTACCAATTTCATGTTCAAATCCATGCAAGATCACATATTTAACTTAGGAATGGGAAGAATTCACTTACCTAGTGATGCTTGGTGAAAACCCCCCTCTTGAAGCTCCTAAAATCGCAACACCAAAATGAGAGAAATGAAGAAATGGACAAAAATCCGTTCTTAAAACACCCTACTGCCTCCAGTCATTTTCGCACCTGCGGTGCAATAGCCTCTCCTGCAGCTCCGCAACTTCGGAAACTCCATCGCAGGTGAGGCTCTGACTCAGCCCAGTAACTCCCGCTCCTACGATCCCTCTTCGCACCTGCGATTCCGCAGGTGCGACCAAACTCCCGCACCTGCGGTCCCTCAGCTCCAGACCCAATCTCGCTCCTGTGGCGACTAAGACGCACCTGCGGCCAAATCCTCGCAGGTGCGGATCACACCATATGGCAGCAATCTTCACTTCTTCAAACTTCAATTCTTGATCTTACAAACACCCGGAATCCCCCCGAGGCCCACGGGACCCCATCCAATCGTACCAACCTGTCCCAAAACATAACACGGACTTGCTCGAGCCCTATAATCACATCAAACAACGCCGAAATCACGAATCACACTTAAATCCAATTCTTTAAGAACTTAGAATTTCAAACTTCTACATCCGATGCCGAAACCTATCAAATCACCCTCGATTGACCTCAAATTTTGCACACAAGACATATTCAACATTACGAACCTGCTCCAACTTCTGGAATCGCATTCCGACCTCGATATCAAAACTTCCACTTCCGGTCGGATTTCCCAAGAACCTTCAAATTTCTATCTTTAGCCAAATGACTCCAAAATGACCTACAGACATCCAAATTCAATTCCGTTCGCGCTCCTAATTCCAGAATAACCATACGGAATTATTTCGAGACTCAGAATCCCAAACGGACATCAACCTCACTGATATGCACTTCAAGCCCAAATTCATGAAATCTTTCTAAAATGCTAACTTCCACAATATACGCCGAAACGCTCCCGGTTTATCTAAAACCCGATCCGGACATACACCCAAGTCCGAAATCATCATACGAACCTGCTGGAACCTTCAAATCCTGATTCGGAGATTGTTTACTCAAAATTCCAATCTTAGTTGATTTCTCCAACTTAAGGCTTCTGAAATGAGAATTTTCTTTCCCAATCAATTCTAAACTTCCTGGAATTCAATCCCGACCACGCCCAAGGCACAAAATGACCGGTCGGGTCGTTACACTTTTTTTCGTTAAGACTAAGACTTGTCTTGTTGACATCATAATATTGCATCTCATGATCTGAAATATTACCAACCTATCCAAAGGCGTCATAGTCTAAAGACATCATCCTCATAGTCGGAAGACACCATGTCATGGCCTGAGGATCTCTCAAATTTGCATATCATTATTCAAAGGTGTCATTGTTCGGAGGTACCATCTTCATGGCCCGAGAACATCATTTCATGGCCTGCGAACCTCTCACTGAACAACTCATGGCCCAGGACGTCATGGTCTAAGGACGCCATCCTCAACCGTCTGAAGACAACTTTCATAGTCCAAAGGGAACCTGCATCATGTTTGAATTTCTGCACAATATATGCTTGTAGCATCTTTGTTTGTAGGTGACGGGGTAAGCAACTGATATCCCAGCAGGAGCGATCTTGCTCCAGTTCCTTCGACTATCTCAAACCTGACTTCTCCCATAAAACTATTCTATCACCTATCCCGAGATATTGCGTCCGTTATTGCGATGACTTCATCTGGTATATTTCGCCGATGAATCCAGAACTACACACGACCTGATTCCTGTAAAACCAAGGATATGTAGGCAGCTCAGAAGCTAGAGTGCGGCCTAAATCTCTCAAACCATCTCGTTAGGACAAAATTGGCCATCATATCTTTACCCGACTACTCTTTCATCCTTTCCGGGTAAATATGGGCAACTAATGATACCTAATTTTTCCCAAAATAGTTTTAAAATGCATATATGTCTTCAAAATCATGCATTAGCGTCAATTGGTATTTTTCCACAATTTCTACATTTTTTATTAATTTGCGCAGTATTTTATTTCTAATAAATAATTACAAAATGGCATCACAAATGGTTTAAAAAACATTTCTTGATTTAATTTACTATTTATGGTCGTATTAAGTCCAAATTATTCCATAAATAACCAAATTGACACCTTTTGACTATAATTGCATACAATTTTTACGTTATTTTTACCAGAAGTTAATCCTTTATATTTTTAAATACTAAATAACCATTTTTAAAACATTTCTATGCATGAAATTCATTTTTCATAATTAGTAATTCTTTTACAAATTATTTTAATCAATTTGTTTGGGGTATTTAACAAAGTAGCCTTTTTAATTGCAAATTTGGCCTAAGTTTATCAGTCAAAACCCCCTTAAAACTAGCCCAATAAACCCAGGCCCAATACCTTCACCTACCCGACCCAATTCTTGATTAATCCTGGCCGTTGATCATTTTTTATCAATGGACCAGAACCTTCTTACCATAATTAAACCAAAGACCCCCCTAACCCTAACCATTTCCTCCCTTTCCCTACCGTCACTCACCTCTCCATCTCTCAGATGCTCTCTAGTCTTAACCCTAACTCTCCCTCGCTGTCGTTCATTTGCCGCCGTTCATGGTGGTTCTTCACCACCCCCAGGCCTCTAATGGCCTCCTCTATGCCGGGTACTTTCATCTCTAAGGTCCTTGAGAAGATCCTCAAGGGACGAGAGCTAGTCTGCTTACGCCTTTGGTTCTTTCTCGCCTATTTCAGGCCATTTTGGCTCGATTTCGAGTAAGAACTTCTTGTTTCATCTTAAACCTATGAATTTCTAAGCCTATGTCTTCATCTTTGTATTATTTCTAAAACCCTAATTTCGTCCTTTAAACTTCTCAGATTTGTACAGATCTGAGATGGATCGAACTTATTCACATGTTTTTAAGAAAATCTTCTGGTTTTCTAGTGGCTTTCCATTTTCCTAAACTAGGGTTTCCTGAAAATCCTTTTCTCCAAAACGTTTTCTGACTTTGAATGTTTAATATTTTATTCTTATGTGCTTTTGATCGATTATGTTGAGTTTGCCTCGACCCTAACTAGTTTATGCTAAAACCCTAATTTCTTGACATTTTTGCTTTGATTCTGAGTTTGACCGTATTACTTGTGCACTATTTTCGTTCTGTGCTTTGATTATCATGATTTTCCTTTAGCTTAATTCGATATTTACCCTAGTATGTCTCTATTAGGGTTTATGATTCGATTCTCTACTGATTCTGTGTGTTTATACTTGGCCTATTTGTTTATTCATGGAAACCTATATTTCGTCCCTTTAAATCAGTGTTATTTTGAGTTTTGATTCACTGATTTGCTCTATTAAGACCTATGTGCTGATTCATGATTATTTCCCTATTTTACACCTCTTAGTTATTTTCTTGCCTTATTTGATTAGTCGTGATACTTATTGATTCCCCAAGATTGTTTCCTTAATTGAACCCCTGTTTATTTACCCCTAATTTCCCGTTATGTTCTTAAGTCTTACTTGATTTCCCTTTCCTTAAATATTTGTCCTGCCCTTTACCGTTGGGTGATTACCCCTTAATTAGGGGAGACTACTGATTTTATGCATGATTGATTCTATAAATTTCCTTAATTGCTGAATAATTGATCTCTTTACCTTATTCTGTTTAGCCCTTAACTACTATATATACTCTCCTCTATTCTCACTTATACAGACGAACATTAGTTCAAAAAACTCTCTTACACTTAAAAGCTCTCTCTGTTCTTCTCTGTTACTTGCAATCTTCACTGACCTAGCCGGTTGTAAGCCAAGGCTAGCTATTGCACAACATCTGCTCTATACTCTGTGTTTTCTCTCTCTAACTGGTATGTCCTGATTCAATTTCGAAGTCTAAAACTCTATGTGTTTCATTGCTGTTTTAGTTCATTGATTATGAGTCCCAATCCTGTTCCTGTTTGCTATCTTGTTTGCTAAAATGTAAATAGCATGTCTAAACTACACTGCTTATTACTGTTTCACCTAGCATGTCTGAATTCTGCTCTGTTAAATCTATGATTAGTATGTCTAATTATAATCTGCTTACTGCTTTACCTAGCATGTTTCAATCTGTTTGTTCAGCATGTTTAAAAATATGAATACTTGTGATGTTTGCCTAGTCTGTTAACTTATGTTCTTGCTTAATCTGCTTTGCTAAGTTGTCTAGTATCTCAAAGTAACTCCGGCTGTGGTGCCTAATTTTTCCATTGATTATGCTTTCTACACGGTTGTTTTGTGATCCTTGCTCTATGTCTCTACCACCTATTTTATAACTAACCTATCAATTTTCTAAAAGTCCTGAAAGTTTCTGTGCATCCTGTTGTTTATATGCTCCATTATACACATATGTGTTTTATGTGTCCCCAATCCCCACTACCCCTGTGTGAAATCTGTTGTTGAATGATGCTGGACCTAACCAACTAGGTTGTTTGCTGATTTTTCAAAGTATTTTTATACTGTTCTCAAACTACTTTACTACTAAATCAGTTTTCATTCTTTCAGAAAAACCTCTTTACTTATAGAGTCATTTCAATACTGTTTTCTTGTCAAAGACTTTTCAAACTACGTCAAGCACTCTCACTTTAATCTTAAGTCCCTAGGTTTTGCCCTTCCAGTGTGTGTACTGCCTTGGGATCCTTTTGAGATTCCTTTGAACTTTGGCACACTGGGGCTGGCCATTCCACACTGCTCTTATTCAATCCCTGTTATGAAAAGTCTAGGTGTGAGCACTGCCCGGGATCCTTAAGGTCCTTAGGGAACTCTGACACACCTGGACGTGAATTTGGCTATGAAATCCTTGGCATTTGAGACTACTGAAGGCCTGGTATTATCAGGTTTGTTTTGGGCCTACTTCAGGCTCCCTATAGTTTAATTTATATTTCATTTGCATAATTCATTCAATCATCGGTCTGTAATAATTAATTATAAACAGATATTGGGGTGGCTAGTGAAGAAAGAAGGTTAGTTGTATGATATTGTTGGTAATACTGGGTAGGAAACATGCTATAGGCTTTACATCCCGCAAATCTGCATTAGAAGCCATGTTCTAGGACCGGTGTATTCACTTGCATTCAAACCATGTTAAACCTGCATTAGATTTCCTGTTCTTAGGACTTCACGTTTATCGCTTCAGTATACTTTACATCACTATTCCATGCTTTAATTTTGCATAAGTAATTTCACTTAGAGATCCTGCTACTAGGTTAATAATCTCGCCTTAATAAGTTGTCATCCCTGTATGCATTAGATACCATGTTTTAGGAACTCTGTTTGCATTTTTTTGAACACGTCTATTTCGATTAAAATAAGTGACTGTCCATGAAAAGGTATAAAAACAGCCCCACGCATAGACTTCATGTCCTTAAAATTGATAAATCGCCTGTTATAATCTGTGTTACCTAGATCCAGCATCCCTATAGGTTGAATAATCTTAAATTGCTAAGCAACTCCTGTAAATTGTGATTTCGTATGATCCCACGCCTAGGAGAGCCTTAGGTTATTAATGTTTTTTATACAAAACGGGAAGCTGCATTCTTGATTGTGTTTAAACTGCTTAAGTCCCACATGTTTTGAAATCAGTAGGCAAACTGATTAGGACTTTGCCACTTAGTTCTAAAGCGGTGCTGCATGTTCTGTGTATTGATGTTCACCTAGACATCCTGTCTTAGGATTTTTCCTAAAAAAATTACCTGAATCTGTATTTGAGACGTGCTGTTTATTTACCTATATACATGTGGAGGCAAACATGAGCCTTTTAGCTGCTTTTTCCCTATTTGCTTGTCCTACATGTTCTTTGTTTGTCCCCTAGATTTTTGCCTTTTAAATACCTTAGGATTGTCTAGAACTACCCAGATTTAGAGGTCCTAAACTCCTCCAGGAACACAAGGAAGGGACGGGTAACAACACGCTTAGAGTTCGTTAATAAAAACTCGCTTAATAACCATTAAGGGGTGGGATAATAGGTAGTAAAAGGATATTATGACCTGTGCGCTAATCCAACGTGTAGCCCCTCTCAATGAGGAGTGATTACCGGGCATTGCATGGATATGATACTATAGGATAAACAACTTAGGACCCCCTTTATCCCTTTTACACATATGTGATTAGACTGTTTATCTGTTTAAATCCTTACTTCTTTTGCATATGTGTGCTTTGACTGTTTATTTGCACTTGACTAGTTCACAAAGTAGGCTTGGCCGGGATCCACCGTTGTGGACTTTGAGGGGTGACTAACACTTTCCCCTTGAAGTAACTTCAAGCCCTTACCCAATCTCTGGTAGTACAACTAGTTTTGTAAATGACCTGTAATAGGTGCCCTAACGCACCTTAATTCGTTAGGTGGTGACTTTTCAATTCTTCGTATATCCCTTTTTTCGAAAGGAAATGAGTTGTCCATATAATATCGAAAAACCCTGACTATTCTGCGAGGAGAATAAAAAGAGGGGCGCGACAATGGTTGAGGAATCTAGAAAGTACTTCAGCTCCAATAATAAGTAAAGATGGTGAGAGAGGATCTCTCTGTTTAAACCCTCTGGTAGAATGAAAGAAACCTTTTATGTTGCCATTAATCAGAATTGAATACCAATTGTTAGAAATAGATCTCCAAATCATGTCAATCCAAACTTTAGAAAAACCAGTTCACCCAATCGTATGACTTTTCCATGTCGAGCTTGATAATAACATTACCCGCTTCGTTGTCCTTGTTAATGTCATGAACAAGTTCCTGAGCAAATAAATATATATGTAGGACACCGTATAGTGACTTAGAATTTTAGTAAAGGATATTGATGCCCATGTCCTTTAATTGTTCTTTTGNTATATATATATATATATATATATATATATATATATATATATATATATATATATATATATATATATATATATATATATATATATATATATATAACCCCATCGTACTTTTCATATCAGCCAGAATTTCCCATTAGTATAAAAGAAACACCGAATATAGCAGATAAGGATTCACAAAAGCTGGACAAGTTATTTATAATACAAAACCATGCGCTAGAAAGAAATGATTTATATACGCTCCTTTTAATTTTTTAAATGAAAACTCAGTATCCATTAAACACATACTATGATTAGTATTAATCATGCTGATACGACAACTTCCTCCTCATTTTACACTTCAAATACTAAGAGCATGTTTGGTTACAGATATTTGGGTTTTTAGTTAAGTTCAGTAATCTTCAATTTCAGATCCGTATCAACTGATAATTGAAAAATAGTCACAGTTTCAAAATTAATTGAATTTAGTCACTTTTTCATGTAAAGATAAAATCTAAAACAAAATACCTTTAAAAATTCGAAAATATTCCGGCATAATATGCTAGAGTTCGAATTTTTTACATATGATATTCTAATGTGATGAAATTTCATAATGTGTTCCAACATAATATGCTTGAAGCTTATACACAAGAGCTCCATAATCTAACATATTATGCAGGAACTTTTCGTGTTTCAACTAGGGTATTTTTGTCCAGCTTTTATCTCCGCATAAAATAATGACTATTTTTCAATGATATTGAAAATACTAACTATTTTTGGATTACCAGTCTGAAAACTACCTAGATCATGCTACTTTTACCATAGTTTTCAGCTTTCACACTTGGCCAAACTAGGACACAAGGGATAATCTTTAACTTTTAGCCGCTGAGACATGCCACCTGATCAATGGGTAAACCTTCAGGGTCAAAATTCAAAAAAATTTCCATAGGGAAAAACTTATGTGAACTTAACCCCTCTTATAGACTTGATTGTAAAGCAGCTAAACATTGAATACTTTGTAATATTTGGCTATATCTTTTTTATTGAAACGAAAAAAAAAAGATATAGCCAAATATTACAAAGTATTCAACGCTTAGCCGCTTTAGAATCAAGTCTATAAGAGGGGTCATTGCGGATATATTTAAGATATTTGGCTATATCTTAAATAGCGATCCTTGCAGTTATATGTACATTGAGCTCGTTTTAACTCTGAATGTCATGGGCCTTGTTTGGAATATGAACCAAAGACATATGGGCTCCAACGCTCTCCTCAAGCCCATAATAAATCTCAGTTATAGCGCTTCAAATTGTCTCTCATTCAAAATAGCGTTGCAAAACCCTTGTAACCAGCTCCACTGAGTTTTTAGCAGAGCAACAATGGCGAAAACTACAAAAGCTAACAAAAATGACAGTTCATCAAAGAAGAAGAAGAATAAGAAGAGAAACAAATCAGGTCCAAAACTCAAAGACATGAAACATAAAGGAGCGGATGTTGATACCCAATTTTTCCCTATATTATTTTCAAAATGCATGTATATCTTCAAAATAATGCATGAGCATCAATTGATATTTTTCCAATATTTTGGTAAATATTTTTTATTAATTTATCCCAGTATTTTAATTATATAAATAAGTACTAACTGCATCAAAAATGGTTTTATAATAATTTTATAGCTTAATTTTATCATTTATATTTATACTAAGCTTTAATTATCGCATAAATAGCCACATTTACATTTTTAGCGTTATAATTGTAACAAATTTGCAACAATAGCCCATGTGTGCATAATTACCAATTTAATTAACCCCAACCCCCAAACCATACTCATTCCCTCATTTCCGTCGCCCCCGAATCCCTTCCCTCTTCCATTTTCTCTCAGAGCTCTCCCCTAACCCTAGCCGCCGTCACCATAAAAACCTCGTCCCATGGGGTTTCTCTTTAATTTTAGGCCCCAGCCGGCATCTTACCTTCACTGGTTGTTCGATTTTTTTGTTATACGAAGGAATCTCGAAGAGATTGAGCTCAGATTTGTTCAAAACCTTTCATGAACCTACCTATGGTCATCTCCGTTTGTGAGTACTATTATTTTCGTGTTTATGGCTCAAATATATGGTTCCAAACCAGATTTTCTTTCATCTCTGTCATTTTTTAAAAACCCTACTCTTGTTACTCGAATCTGTTCAGATCCTTGCAGATCTGAGATAATTTTAAGTTTATTTGTTATTTCTCTTTAAAAAACATGCTATGTTTTCTTACTATTAATCGATTTTTGTCTTCTCTAAAGCTAGGGTTTCATCCCTTTAAGTTTATGTAAAAATACTAAAAATTTTAAGTGTTTAACCCTAAGTTTCTTTACTTGTTCGATTGATTCTCATGTTTATGCTCTAAACACTAGGGTTTCTTCTTATTTCAATGATTATTTCAATATTTTCTCGTTATTTTTAGCTATGTCAATTAGAAGAGATTGACTGGTTTTATTAGGGTCAAATTATTTTTTCTTGTCGAGATTGATGCTTCTCTATGATTTTTACCTATTTTCCTTATTTGTGACGCCTAATGGTACTACTTGTCTTAATTAATTTATTAGTCTGATTTAAGGGGTTTAATTGACTTCTAGACGGTCTTTGATTGTTTTATTTACCTTACTGAATCCCTAACTGAGCTGTTAATTGATTACCCCCAATTTAAGGGGTGTTTTCTAGGTTCTGTTGAATTATTTGATCAAGTTTAGCCCCCAATTAACTGGATGATTGTATTTGCTTGCCTTATTTGTGAACTCTAATTTCCTTGCTTTAATTGTATTCTCTGTTGAATGCTATATAAACCCCTGTTCTGATTTCTTTCAAACACACGAACACACTCAGAAAGAAACACACACACAAACTCTTTCTCTTATTCATACACACTCTCTATTGCAAATCTCTGTTACTTGTGTTTGTTGCACTGTCTAGCCGGCTAAAAGCCAAGACTAGATTATTGGATTCTGCATACTTTCACCTTCCTGTTTGCTATCTCTTAACTGGTATGTCTCCACTTCTGCTATCATTCAATATGCTATGAAGTTAAACCTATGTGCTTCCTGTTTATGATCTTAATCAACATGACTATTTCTGTGTAGCTAGGCGTATGTCTTTCCTGTTTATTGCTCTTAATCAGCATGACTACTTCTGTTATCATATGTAGTTAGACCTATGTCCTCATGTTTATTTCTCTTAATCAGTATGTCCCTATTTCTGTTATCATGATCTCTTCTATGTGCTATGTGTCTCAATATACTTATGTTTTGATACTGGTCTCCTAGTCATCTCTTTCTCAACTACTATGCATCAGTTCCTATTCTCTATGACTTACATGATTAGTTCACCATTAACCTCAACATGTGCATGTTCATTATATGCTTCTTGTTTATTTCAACTAGTATGCTTTAGTCTTGTTACCTCTTTGTCCCATATGGCTGTGTGGTTGGTGCTTCAACATGCTTTTATTTTTCCCTATGTTTCTCTGGACCAACATGACTTAACTCCCATTAACTTGTCCTGTTCTATGTGATAACATGTCCCTGTTTTTCCCATGACACTTGAAACTAGCATGTCTGACTCCCACTGCCTCACCCTGTTCTGTATGGTAGTGGACTACTCTTTTCGATTTCAGCATGTTTCTCTTTGTTTAGTACATGTCCATATGCTCACCTAGTAATAGCTAATGAACTAAGTCAATCCCAGGCAATGTGAAACCTTGTTGGAATTGATTGTGACTCTGTGTTTGACTACTGGAGTCCATGTCTGAACTCCATCTGTTAAATGTGGTTTTGCTTGTAGTTCTTGTAATCTGGTAATCTGTTTTTATTCACTTCTAAAATTGAAACTGTTTTTTTCCTAAAAGGATCTCCTACTTTCATATACTATTTTCAACTCCTACTCTTAGATATCTAGGGTCCTGCCCCTCCAGTGTGAGCATTGCCTAGGAGTCCATGAGACTCCTCCAAACTCTGACACACTGGGGCTGACCTTTCCAAACTTGTTCACAAAACTATTTCTGTGAAAGGTTCTGGTGTGAGCATTGCCCGGGGTCCCTGAGGCCCTTGGGAACTTTGACACACCAGAAGCCCATTTTGTGTATTATGAGCTACTGGTATACTCCAGATTTGATTGAATGCCTGGCTTCCAGGTTTACTTTTGTGCCTTTCAAGGCTCCATATAGTATAGTGATTTCCATTATGTAATTCTGGTATTGGTCTGTAATAATAATTCTTGTAAAAACAAATATGGGGTTATTAGTAAAGCTGGGAGGGATTTTTATATATCTTTGTTGGGATCAGGTATAAATCATGCCTATAGGATTTTTGTGATTATTTATATGCATTAGAAACCATGCCTATAGGACTTATCTCATTATTTGTCCTGAATTTCCACTTTACATCCTAGAAATCCTGTTATAGGATATTATCAATTCTGCATCAAAATTAATGTTCATGCATATTCTCAAGTCTCAATGTGCATTAGAAACTATGCCTATAAGATCTTCTTTGGGAATTATCAAACTCGTATAACATTCTGCTCACTTAGATTTCATGTCCATAGGAAATCATATTTGAAATCAGTCTGCATGAATACTTAAATATCATGTCCATAGGAAATCATATTTTAAATCAGCATGAACACTTAGATATCATGTCTATAGTAAATCATATTTAAAATCAATCTTGACAACTTAGATATCATGCCTATAGGGAAAGTGTATAAAATCAGTTTCTGTGTCCTGAAACAATGCTTGCAATCAGTTTCAGCACATAGACAACATGACTATAGGGTCTAAAAGATAAAATTTGCATGTTTAAATTAATCACTGGTTTATAATTACGTTCTGATTAACGTTTAGATGTTATGCCTATAGGATCCTGTCGGTTATCACCTAGGCAAGCATGTAGGATAATTACAATCCTGAGTTAAAATTGTGGTTCCCTTTTTGTTTGAAACCTGCCCAGATTCAGTGAGTGGTAAAAATCAGTAGGCAAAT
Organism: Nicotiana paniculata; assembly: GCA_005239505.1. Classification (NCBI taxonomy): domain Eukaryota; kingdom Viridiplantae; phylum Streptophyta; class Magnoliopsida; order Solanales; family Solanaceae; genus Nicotiana; species Nicotiana paniculata. The sequence goes on along the minus strand of ML357463.1, from coordinate 10,045 downwards.
TGATAGGTATTCTTTGCCTCGCCTTAATAAAACTGTCGTATATTCTATTTGTACTCATTTAGATATCCTGCCTATAAGACTCCTAAAATTATAAAAACTGCTTGTTTGAGTGGCGTGCACTTGTTTTGTCTATTTGTGGAGGTAAATATGATCCCCCTTAATTGCTTTTTATGTGACAGTCCTACTTGTTTTTGTTTGTCGCTTAGATTTTCTCCTTTTAAGAAACATAGGTGAGTCTAGAACCACCTTAATAGAGGTCCTAAACACCTCCAGGTCCATAGTAAAGGGACGGGTAATGCACGCATATGGTACGTATTTGATGCTATTAGAACACTTAGGTAATAATTAAGGGGAGGGTAATTGGGTAGTAAAGGATATTATGACCTGTGCACTAATGCTACGCGTAACACATCTATTTGAGGAAGGTTGCTGAGCATTGCACAGAGGTGATCCTAAAAGCTAATAAACTTAGGACCCCCTTATAGTTCTCGTTATAAACTAATCTTTGTTTGTTTAAACTGCTTTATTTCCTTTAAAGACTAATTTGCTTAAATTGAGTTTGGCCGGGATCCACTGTTGTGGACCTCGAGGGGTGCCTAACACCTTCCCCTCAAGGTAATTTTGATCCCTTACCCAAATCTCTGGTAATGTAAACCGGTTTATGAGTTATTTGCTTTAGGTGCCCTAACGCATCTTAATGCGTTAGATGGAGACTCTTCAAATTCCATACCCCTTCCCAAAAGGAAATGAGTTGTTCCAAAAAATATCGAAACCCGGACTCCGCGAGCAAAAAGTGGGCGAGATAGCATGGCGACTTTGCTAGGGATAATTAGGCTCTTACCATGACAAACTTGTTTTTGTGAATTAGTCTGAAGCATGATTTATCCTGTTAATACATGCACCCTTTCCCTTTCCCCTTTATGTGAATTTAATTGTCTATTTTCAAGCATTTATGATTTTCTTTACTACGAAACTGACTTATCTCCTTGTTTTCTTTCTTAAACGTCTTTCAATTATTAAATACCGCATTTATTATTTTCTAACATGCAAATACGTGACAACATGCTATTTACTATTGCATAAATCATGCTCAACATCATATTCCACTCGTGCGTAATCACTCCTATAGCAATGCTTTATAAGTGTTTGCGCTCTTCCTATATATCACCCTTTAAATTCGAAAAGGCTTATTTGCGGTAAAACTAGTCGATCAGCGGTGCAATCGACGGTTCCGTGCCTTTCCCTCTCAAGTTGTGTACCAGTCTAGACCCCCATAGCAACCTTTCTCTGATTATAACTGTACATGCATCATGGTCAAACCTATCCGGGCTAATATGTTGTCCACATAATAACCCTTTAAGACAAACCTTGTCCAAAAGTCAACCGGGGTTTCCATAATCCCAACGGACGCAACCACGTTTTTGTGCATTAATTTTGGAGAACTAAGTGCCAATATGCTAATCATGGATGTATGAATAGTCGAATCAGGAGGGGGAAAATGGCCTAACCTTATTTGTTTTACAGAAAATGAGGCACGAGGTCCCAAGGTTCGGCATGGTCCGTAATATACCACCACTGCTACTGGGTTGGAGGGAAGATCTTTCCTCAAGTGACAAGAAACAAGTGAAGAAGGTTCTGGGAAATTTTCCTTCTCTGTTAGACATCCAGCCAAACAATATGCTGATTGAAGCTGCAACCATGTTCTGGGATAGTGAAAGATCTGTGTTTCGCTTTGGGAACAGAGAAATTACCCCGCTCCTAGAAGAATAGGGGGATTCACTGTGCTACCTTGGGACAACCCTGGTTTATTGGTGCCATAGATCGCACTGGTAGGGGATTTCTCAAGATGATGGGTCTGAAAAAGAACGCTGATTTGGAATGCTTAAAGAAATCTTATGTACCCTTTGACTACTTGTATGAACGATACGGTCATAGCAAGTCCTACCGTATTTTCCATGAAGATTTCTCTATTACTTCCTTGGGTCATATTCACCGCAGAGTTTTTGTGTTCGTTGTTTGCTTCCTGGGTATGATAGTGTTCCCAATGAAAGGGGACAGAATTCACACCATACTGGCTATGGTAGCCAAAACTTTAATGGAAGGAATCAAGGGAAAAACATACACCATAGTCCCTATGATCATAGCTGACATCTATCGGGCTTTGGACCGCTGCCAGAAGGGGTTCAAACATTTCGAAGGTTGCAATTTGTTGCTGCAGCTTTGGTTATTGGAGCATCTCCAAAAGGTTCAATATCGTTAAGAGTTTCCACGAAGGGCGTGGAATGATCATATAGCCTTCCATCACCCCAAGAGGATGACTTGTATCCCGGATAGGTTCGCTCAACCAGAAAGTGCTAAGGAATGGGTGGAGTTCTTTGACACTTTGACTGAGGATTAAGTCCAATAGATGTTTGAATGGTTCCCTACTAACGAGTTCATCATCAGGTCTAGGGACGCTCCTCACTTGGTATTGATCGGGTTAAGGGGAATATACCCTTATGTTCCCATCAGGGTTATGAGACAAGCAGGCAGGAAGCAGATCATACCGTAGGTTACGAAGATGAGTCATTACCGGGCAGATTTTCAGGATGACGACATCCCTTATAAGTGTCAAGCTCAGCATATGTGGCACTCAAAGATTATTGTGGAGAAAGACACCATCGAGCCAGACAGGTATCATGTAGGACATGTACCCTTCTACCCAGCGTGGTTAGAGGACAGCCTAGCAGGGATAGTTGAGCCAGGAATTGGTCGGGGAAATAAGGTCATAGACGAAGATGCTGAGGCCCAAGTAAAATACAACAAATTGCGCAAGAGGATTCATGACTCCGAGTCCGAACATCAAGAGATACACAAGACAAACATGAGATTGATCAATGAATGGAGGGAAATGGCTATCACCTCTAATGAAAGGGTAGATATCTGGAGCATGTTTTGATGGAGCTAGAAGAAATGACTAGAAAGAGGGTCGCCGACTGCCAGAATGCTGAAGAAAGTGAGGGAGGACATCTAGCAAGAGTCTACCTGCTATTGGGCATGCACGAACTGGGGAAACTGATCGATGGAGCTAGGAAGCTCAAGCCCGGGGAAGGTCCTTCTGGGATCAAGTAGATTAGGTTTATTTGCGTTTCCAAATGTAATAAGGCCAAGTGCCAGTAGTGACTTACCTTTTCTTATCTTAGTGTCGTGTTGGATTCATCTATTTTTATATTAATGAAATGAGGAAGTTATTGACACTTAAGTTCTCCAAATCAATTTGTCGCTAGGACTACCTTGGGTACAACGAGGCTCCCAAAATAGGACGCGAATTTATATTCCGCAATATGTGTTTAAATACTGCAAATACTCTTTTCAGAACTCTTACTCACTCTGCTACCTTTTTGTTTTTCTTTCTTTTGATTATTCCCATTCCCCAAAGGTTGGTTCGCGCATACTGGCATCATCAGCTTATCACACAAGATCGAGGGGCCCTCCACCTTCTCCTCCTCCTAGTACACCAAAAGGCAAAGGAAAAGCAAAAATGGATGATTTGAACGACACCAGAAAAGATAACAACGCACATGTTGAAAATGCGGAAGCTTCCGATTGTCGGGGTACTCAGCCCCAAATGAGGTGGTTTCACGACTTGAGCAGAAAATACTCGAACTTCAGGGTGAGCTTGAGCAACATTACTATTTCCTATCTCGATGAACCGGTAACTGTGACATGTAATGAGGCAACGCAACAAAAGGATAGTGATTCAGAAGAAGAGGATTCGATACCCGAGGAAATCGTCAGAGAAGTAGAGGACTTCAAAAACAAACCTAAGTCCAACCTGGACGAAACTGAGATAATTAACTTGGGAGATTATGAAACCGTCAAGGAGACCTGCATCAGCATCCATCCGTCACCGTTAGAGAACGAAGAGTACACTCGATTCTTGAAGGAATATGAGGATATCTTTGCATGATCATACGATGATATGACCGGATTAAGCACATCCATTATGGCCCACAAGTTTCCCACAAATCCAATGTGTCCGCCCGTATAGAAACTCAGGAAATTCAAGCCTGACATGAGCCTGAAAATCAAAGAGGAGGTTACTAAGAAGATCAAAGACAAAGTCCTTAGGGTAGTTGAATATCCAACTTGGTTAGCCAACATTGTGCCAGTTCCGAAGAAGGATGGGAAAGTTAGGGTTTCTGTCGATTATCGGGATCTCAATAGAGCCAACCCAAAGGATGATTTCCCGCTTCAAAACATACACATCTTGATTGACAATTGTGCCAAGCATGAACTTCAATATTTTGTGGATTGCTTCGCCGGTTACCATAAAATCTGGATGGATGAGGAGGACATAGAGAAAACAATTTCATTACACCGTGGGGGGTGTACTGTTACAAGATGATGCTATTCGGCCTAAAGAATACTGAGGCCACCTACATGAGGGCCATGGCTACTATTTTTCATGACATGATACATAAGGAGATAGAGATGTACGTGGATGATGTCATCATTAAATCCAAGAAGGCCACATATCATATAGCGGACTTGAGGAAATTCTTCGGCAGACTGCGGAAGTACAACCTGAAATTAAACCCCGCAAAGTGTGCATTCGGGGTTCCTGCTGGAAAGTTATTAGGATTCATCATCAGCCGCCGGGGAATCGAATTGGATCCATCAAAGGCCAAAGCCATCCAGGAGTTACCACTACCTAAAAGCAAGAAGGATGTAATGAGTTTCTGGGACGCCTTAACTACATCAGCCGTTTCATAGCCCAGTCCACAGTTATATGTGAGCCGATTTTCAAGATGCTGAAGAAGGACGATGCAACTAGTTGGACCGAGGATTGTCAAAGGGATTTTGACAAAATCAACGAGTACTTATCAACACCACCAGTCTTGGTCCCACTAAATCCAGGTAGACCATTGTTACTCTACCTTGCAGTGCTAGATTGAGCTTTCGACTGCGTTCTGGGGCAGCACGACGAGATAGGGAGAAAAGAATAGGCCATCTATTACCTGAGAAAGAAGTTTACACCTTATGAGGCATGATACTCTTTGTTGGAACATACTTGCTGGGCTTTAACCTGGATAGCTCAGAAGCTAAGGCACTACTTCTGTGCTTATACAACATATCTCATATCGAGAGTGGATCCTTTGAAGTATATCTTTAAGAAGCCCATGCCCACTGGGAAGTTGGATAAGTGGCAAATATTGTTGAGTGAATTCGACATTGTTTATGTAACTCAGAAGGCAATCAAGGGACAAGCACTGGAAGATCACCTTGCCGAAAACCCTGTGGGAGGAGAATACGAACCCTTGAAAACATATTTTCTCGATGAAGAGGTATCGTTCGTAGGAAAAGATGTTGCGGAAGCCTACGACAGTTGGGGAATGTTCTTTGACGGAGCGACAAACTTCAAAGGAGTCGGCATTGGAGCCGTCTTGGTATCGGAAACTGGTCAACATTATCCGGTATCTGCGAAACTCAGATTCCCCTGCTCTAACAACATGGCAGAATACGAAGCTTGCATGCTAGGGCCCAACATGGCCATTGACAAGAACATTCAGGAACTGCTGGTAATAAGCGATTCACATTTACTTGTGCACCAGGTACAAGGAGAGTGGGCAACCAAGAATTCCAAAATATTGCCATATCTACATCATGTGCAGGAATTGAAGAAGAGATTCGCAAAAATAGAGTTTCGGTATGTTCCCAGAATTCAGAATGAGTTTGCCGATGCATTGGCCCCTTTGTCATCAATGATACAGTATCCAGACAAGAACTTCATCGATCCTATCCCAGTAAGGGTCCATAATCAGCCGACCTATTGTGCTCATGTCGAGGAGGAAACAAACAGGAAGCCTTGGTTCCACGACATCAAAGAGTATTTGGCAAAAGGAGAATACCCAGAGCATGCAAACCATACTCAGAAACGCACGCTTCGGAGATTGTACAATCATTTCTTCCACAGTGGAGGAACCCTATATAGAAGAACTCCTGATCTGGGACTATTAAGGTGTGTCAACGCAAAGGAAGCTTCTAAGCTGCTCGAGGAGATACATGCCGGGACTTGTGGTCCGCATATGAATGGTTTTGTCTTAGCCAAGAAGATACTTAGGGCCGGTATTTCTGGATGACCATAGAGATGGATTGCACGTACATGCATATATGATAAAAGTGCCACCAAACAAACTTAATGCAACAAGATCATCTTGTCCATTTACCTATTGGGGAATGGATGTCATTGGTCTGATCGAGCCCAACGCCTCAAATGGGCATCGGTTTATTTTAGTGGCTATCGACTACTTCATCAAATGGGTTGAAGCTGCATCTTACAAAGTTGTGACTAAGAAGGTCGTTGCGAATTTTGTTCGCGATCGAATCGTTTGTCGATTTGGGGTCTCAGAATCCATCATCACTGACAATGCCGCCAATCTCAACAGTGATATGATGAAAGCCATGTGTGAGACTTTCAAAATCAAGCACAAGAATTCCGCAACATATAAACCTCAAATGAATGGAGTCGTGGAAGCCGCCAACAAGAACATCAAGAAGATACTGAGGAAAATGGTAGAAAATCACAAATAATGGCACGAGAAGCTACCATTCTCCTTACTGGGATACCTTACCACAGTCCGCACATAAACCGAGGCAACTCATTATTTGATGGTTTAGACTGAAGCTGTTATTCCTGCCGAAGTGGAAATTCTTTCCTTGAGAATCGTACAAGAAGCTGAGCTCAGCGACACAGAATGGATAAGGAGCTGTTATGAGTAGCTAGCCCTCATAGATGGAAAGAGGATGAATGCGGTATGTCACGGAAAAATTTATCAGAACAGGATGTCCAGATCCTTCAACAAAAGAGTCAAACCAAGACAGTTCACACCGGAGCAGCTGATGCTGAAGAAGATCTTCCTACATCAAGATGAAGCCAAAGGGAAATTCTCTCCCACCTGTCAAGGTCCTTACATGGTTCATAGATTACTGACAGGAGGAGCCCTCATACTCGCAAAAATGGACGGAGAAATCTAGCCAAAGCCGATCAATTCAGATGCAGTCAAGCGATACTATGTGTAAACTATTTATGTTTCCTCATATGACGTAAATTGAACTGTGCTCAACCTGATTCCCATTTAAGAGGGGATATGTAGGTAGCCCTGTGGGTTCAGTCACAATTCAATAAAATTTCTATTTTTCCCCACCATCAGTAACTGGGGCAGAATTTTGAGGAGGACCCTCAAAATTCTGAAGCAAGTTCAGTCAATCGCAGTATATGGAGCAATAAGAAATGCTGTCTAGTTAACTAGGGAAGAACTTTGAGGAGGACCCTCAAAATTCTATAGCAGAAGAAGTCACGGTGTCTTTGATCGTTTCACAGTCACTGGTTCTTCTAACCAAGTTCTACACTATATTTTACTATGTCTTTGAAAACTATGCATGCCTTCTTTTGAAATAAACTCTGTTTAGAAAATGCTGCCCCAATAATTTGAACAGGATCTTCAGACAGAGCAAAGCAAATCAAGAAAGACGACGGCGGCACGAACCTCCCCCCACAACACTCACGATTTTTCTTTGAATGCAGGAACAAGGAATATTCACACCTTGGAATCACAGCCTTCATGACAACAAAGATACCAAACCCACTTCCAGCTAAGAAATACTCCGCTATCACTTATTATTCATTGCATGAGACTAAGCTTTGTCTCAATCTTGCATGAGGCTAAGCCCTGCCTCCCTACTTGCATAAGTCTAAGATCTGCCTTCCATTTGCATGAGACTAAGCATTGTCTCAAACTTGCATGGGACTAAGAACCGTCCCAAATCTTCGCACGAGGCTAAGACCTGCCTCCACATTTGCATAAGGCTAAGATTTTCCTTCACTTTTCATGGGACTAAGCCCTGTCCTGAATCTTGCATGAGGCTAAGCCCTGCCTCTCTATGTGCATAAGTCTAAGCTCTGCCTTCTATTTTGCATAAGACTAAGCTCTGTCTCAATCTTGCATGAGGCTAAGCCCCGCCTCTCTATGTGCATAACGCTAAGCTCTGCCTTCTATTTGCATGAGACTAAGCTCTGTCTCAATCTTGCATGAGGCTAAGCCCTGCATCCCTATCTGCATAAGGCTAAGATCTGCCTTCACTTTGCATGGGACTAAGCCCTGTTCCGAATCTTGCATGAGGCTAAGCCCTGCCTCCCTATTTTCATAAGGCTAAGCTCTGCCTTCACTTTGCATGGGACTAAGCCCTGTCCCAAATCTTGCATGAGGTTAAGCCCTGCCTCTCTATGTGCATAAGGCTAAGCATTGCCTTCACTTTTCATGGTACTAAGCCCTATCCCGAAACTTGCATGAGGCTAAGCGCTGCCTGTTTATTTGCATTAGGCTAAGCACTGCCTTCACTTTGCATGGGATTAAGCCTTGTCCCAAAACTTGCATGAGGCTAAGCCCTGCCTCTCTATTTGCATTAGGCTAAGCATTGGTTTCACTTTGCATGGGACTAAGCCCTATCCCGAGTCTTACATGAGGCTAAGCCCTGCCTCTCTCTTTGCATAAGGCTAAGCGCTTCCTGTACTTTGCATGGGACTAAGCACTATCCCGAACCTCACCCGAGACTAAGCATTGTCTCTCTTGCATTATCTATTCTATTCTCTCGGGCTAAGCTCTGCCCTCAACTTCATACAAGACTAAGCCATGTCTTGTTGCTTCTAGCATCATGTTTTTGCACCTCATGGGCTGAAATATCGCCAACTTGTCTGAAGGCGTCATAGTCTAAAGGCCCCATCCTCATAGCCAGAAGAAACCATGGCGTGACCTAAGAACCTCTCAAACTTGCATATCATTATTCAAAGGCGTCAGAGTTCGGAGGCACCATTTTCATGGCCCGAGATCACCATTTCATGGCCTGTGAATCCCTTACCACGCAATTTATGGCCCGGGACATCATGGTCTAAGGACGTCATCCTCAACCGTCCAAAGACAATTTTTATGGTCTGAAGGGAATTTGCATCATGTTTAAATTTATGCAAAGATATATGCTTGTAGTACATATTTTCTTTGCAAATAACCCAATGAGCAATTGTTACCCAAACAGGAGCAATCCCGCTCCATTTCCTTCACACTATTTCAAACCTGACCGCTCACAGTAGCCATTTCACCCATTCAAGACCCTGTGTCCGTTCTTGTGATAACTTTATCGGTATATTTCGCCGGTGAATCCAGAACTACACACGACCCGATTCCTATAAAACTAGGGATATGTAGGCAACTCGGAAACCAGAGTGCGGCCTATGTCTCTCAAATCACCCTACTCGGTCAAAATTGGCCATCATATCCTTACGCGATAACTCTTTCATCCTTCCCGGGTAAAGAGGGACAACTGTTGATACCCAATTTTTTCCTATATTATTTTCAAAATGCATGTATATCTTCAAAACAATGCATGAGCTTCAATTGATATTTTTTCATAATTTCTGCAATTTTCTAAATTTTTTTAATTAATTTATCCCAGTATTTTTATTATATAAATAAGTACTAATTGTATCAAAAATGGTTTTATAATGATTTTATGGCTTAATTTTATCATTTATAATTATACTAAGCTTTAATTATTGCATGAATAGCCACATTTACATTTTAGGGTTATAATTACAATAACTTTGCAACAATAGCCCATGTGTGCATAATTACCTTATTTCACCAGAAAATAGATTTTTATATTTTTATAATATTAAGTAATTATTGTAAATCATTTTTAAGAACCAATAGCATTTTTTATCATTTATTAGCTATTTGTATAAATTATTTTATCAAGTAATTATATATTTAACAAAATAGCCTCTTTGTAACGATCCGGCCGGTCATTTTGTGTGTTTGAACCCCGTTCCCCTAAATGAAACTTCCCATAGCGGCTTATTATGATTTATGACTTGCGGGGACTTGTGGTCCGGGACTCGGAAGTGTTTAGAGTGCTATAAGAACACTTGGTTCCTTAAGGTTGGCCTTTAAAGTAAGGGTGTCTAACGGGCGGGCCGGGCCGGGCCGGTTACGTTTTTTTTCTAACCGGA
>MDKI01069225.1:0-50969 GCA_005239505.1 Nicotiana paniculata | reverse complement strand
ATATAGTTGAGGTGTTTGGCCCGGTCCACAAGAATTTGGAAACTCGTCGGATTTCGAATTTCATATTTATAACTCCAAGGTAAGCCCATGAAAGAATATAATTTCCATCAATGATTAAACATTCCGCCAACTCTCTAAGTAATGAAGCTCGATTTAACATGATGTATAACCAATTTTAGCTTATCAATACGAGTGATTAAACTAGCAAGTTGAGTCCACATAGTGAAAGTAATAGCATAATAAAGGCCTATGTCTACTCAAACATAACATGAATTTTAGCTATGTACGGACTCTCGTCACTTTGTGCGTACGTAGCACCTAAAATTAATAGTAAATAATAATTTAAACACCTATGGGGTTAATTCCCTCATACAAGATTAGGCAAGAGACATACCTCATTCGCAAGTCTACTTTCCGGTCCACAAATACCTCTAAAAGCCTCAAGTCGGTGCTGAAAAATCCAAAACTATCCAAAGGTTGTACAAACTAATCAATAATTGTTCAAAAGTTCATAATTCAACTATTAGAGTGACTACCCAACCCAATTTGGAAGGTTCCCAAAATTCACCCCCAGGCCACGTATCCGAATTTTGGAAATTTTCGCAAATAAATGTTACCTATAACCTCACGAACACAAATATATAATTTTTAACCAATACCATAATCATTTTCGTGGTCTAATATCATTTTTATAAAATTCTAGTTTTTTCAACCAAAATCCTAATATTTCCACAATTTACATGTTAAAATCTACCGATAATTTATGTATTAAGCTCACATTATATAGAAATGAATTACCTCAAATAGCTAGATGAAAATCCCTCTCTATAGAGCTCCAAAGTCGCTAAAAATGAGAGAAATGAACAAAAAGGCCAAAATTCGAATTTTTATTAAGTCATTGCTCAGGTCTGCCTTCTTCGCAATCGCGGACAAGCCCTTGCGATCGCGAACGCATAAGACACGAAACCAAAAAATTCTTTCGTGCAATCGCAAGAAGACACTTGCAAACGCAATGCACTGAGGAACCCTCCCATCACAAACGCGTGCCCCTACTCGCGAACGCAAAAGGCAATTGGGTTGCCCAGGCCCAGGTCTTCTACACGAACGCGATGAGTCAACCACGAACGCGATGAGTCAATCGCGAACACGAAGACCACTGGTCCCAAGCCTCCACAAATGCAACCTAGACTTCGCGAATGCGAAGAAAAACATCACCTAGTCCCCAATTCCTTCTTCGTGATCACGAGGGTCCCTACGCGTTCGCCAAGAAGGAAACCAAAATAGCACACCAACAATTTTTGGACTTAGCTCTGAGCGTTCCAAAACGCACCTGAGCCCCCTGGGACCCTGTCCAAATGTACCAAAAAATCTATAACCATAATACGAACCTTCTCCAATCCTCGGAACACATAAAACAAGATCAAAACTAAGAGTTGCACCCCAATAACAAATTGAATCAACTTATGAACTTCAACTTCTTATCTAGATCCAAACGTGCCAAATCATACCTAGACTACTCGAAATGACACCAAATTTTGCGTATAAGTCACCATACAGGCCTATTCTGAGGCTTGAAATCCCAAATGGACCTCGATAATACCAAATTCTACTCCAAACCAAATTTAAAGAACTAAAGATCTTTAATGAACCAACTTTCAACATTAAGCGCTGAAATGCCCCCACGATCACTCGAAACCCGATCCGAACACACCTCCAAGTACACAATCATCATACGAATCTATTGGAACCATAAAATCCCGATTCTAAGGTCGTTTACTCAAAACGTTGACTCAAGTCAAACTTGGCCATCATATGCCACTATTAAGGAACTAATAGTTCTGATTACAACCCAAACCCTTCCAAACCCAAACCAACCATCGCCACAAGTCATAAAATAGTAAAAGCACATACTGGATGTCTTAATTAGGGGAACGGGGACTTAAAAAGCAAAATAACTGGTCGGCTCGTTACAATAAAATTCTTTTGAAGTGAATTCCCCTCCTCGGACCTTAAAGCTTTTATTTCATAGCCAATTTCTTTTTCCACAAGTACTTTAAAAAAATTTAAAAGCAGCAAAAGGTTCAAACTTTTAGTTTAAGAAATAAACCCAAGTCTTTCTACTAAAGTCATTAATAAAGAGATGAAAGTATTCACTTTTACCAAAGGAAGGTGGATTATTGGACCACACATATCAGTGTGAACAAGTTGGGGTGGCTTGGTTGCTCTTGACATGGCCTCCTTGGGAAAACTCTCACGTGCATGTTTAAGAAGACAAGCTTCACACAATTGATTGGGATGGTTAATCGATGGTATCCCATGCACCATGTTCTTTTATTCCATTGATTTGAGTGCTTCAAAATTCAAGTACCCAGATCGCATGTGCCAACACCATGATTCGTATTGCACATTAGCCTTTAAACACATTGCATCAATTTTCATAAGATTCTGAGAAAAAAATATATTCTTTTCCATATTCACTTTAGCAACTATTCACGTGTTATTATTTGGGTCTATCGAAAAATAACCTCTCTACCTTCACCAGGTAGGAGTAAGTTCTGCGTACACACTACTCTACTCAAACTCCACTTGCAAAATTATATTAGGTTTGTTATATTCACTTGTTATCATTTGACTTACAGAGGTAACTTACACTAGTACAAATGGAAGCCATGGTGAAAACTTGAGTCCGAAACCAAAATGTGGTTCTTTTGGACTCAAAGAACCAAAATGTGTAGAAAAAATAATTGGTGATCATTTTATATATAATGCCCTTTTAAAGAGAGCTATACCTTAACGGCCGTTTGCCTAGTTATATATAACGCCCTTCCTTACCACGCTATATATGTGGGCCCACCAATAATTCTTTTGGGCTTAACTGACATAATAATAATTCAACTGGTTATAACGCTCATATTTAAGGCGCTATACCTCAAATAATTGTAACCCTCGGATTGGTTTTTGCCTTATTTAAAGAGGTTAAGGATTTTGTAAAAATCCATTCACAAATATTCTCAAGTCTTCTGAAATATTTCTTCGTTAAGTTGTTTTGCATTTTTGTCATAATGTCTGAAGAGCGAAGAATTAGGGTTTCATTATATTGGGGGGTGAGGTTGTGGTGGCGAATAACTCAGTAAGCTATAGTTTATCTCCATAGTATCATGTTAAGTTGCCACTTATAATGGAGCACGATACATTGGTATCGTTGTTAAGTAAAAAAATGAGTATGAGCAAACATTCGGTGAATATTAAAGTAACCGAAAGATATCCATATTTTGTCACTCAGCAAGGGGTTGCTTGTTATGCTGAGTTTAACATCGAAGACAATGAAAATCTGAGAGATTCTTTTAGAACTCCGGATGAATACCAAGATTTTCTTGTGATAAAAATGTTGGAAATGTACATCAAGGCTAAAGAAGTTCGCAATAATAAGGTTGCGCAAAGTAGGGATATCCCTCAGTCATCGGGTGGTCCTTTTGGAGTAGTTTTAGCCGAACAGGTTCCGGCTGAAAGAGTTTGGCACGATCTAAACTTATCTCCACGGGTGAATGAGGAGTGAGGAAATAATTTCTCCCCTAGTTAACATAATCTACAAGACGAGTGGTAAACTTCAATTTTCCTTTATGTTACGATGTTTATTTTTTATATATTGAATTTGTATTAACACTCATATATTCCATATGGGGTACCTGCAAGATATGAATTTTACAAGTTATGAACCAACGTGGTTGGAATATGCCTAGTTTTAGTGTGTTGATCATGGTGGTCCATCTGGGAGGCATCACCAATAGGATAATGTCCATCATGGGATGTCAACACATTATGATTTGTAAGTGAAGTGATAAAGCTATATGTAAAGTTTGGATCAATTTGAGTAACTCATTATTTTGTTGGTTGTGCAGTGAAAACGGGTAACTTGAAGGTCGTGTCCTTACTCAATTGCCAGAAGACGACATATTTAATCGGGATTTGGCAGATGTGCAGAGTCAAGAAGAGAACAATGATTATGACAACAATGCTGATGAGTCTGGAGATGACACACCCTTCCCTGACGAGGGTGATGATGAGAAGGAAGAGAATGCTGAACCTTATTTGACGAGGGAGCATGCTCCACCTCCCGTTAGACAAAGAGGGTACGAGTCAAATGTGTCGTTTCATTCAATGGAGATTCCCTACCTTGATCATTTTCCAAGTGTGTCGGATGTGGATTCCCTCACAAGGAATATTGACAAAATTCGGACAGCAATGTGGGATGAATCTAGAGCAACGGTGTTGTTAAAGGGCATGCTTTTTCCCGATAAAGCTCGCCTAAGTCGGGCGGTGCGAATGTACAACGTAAAAGAGTGTCATGTGATCATGGTATCATAGTCATCTCCAGATGTATACAAAGTTATTTTCTGTAGATGGTTTATGGGTTGTAATTGGATGTTGCGTGCGAGGAAGAAGAAAACAAATATGTGGGTTGTGGGTAAATACATTGGCACCTACAATTGTGAAATGGACACATTCAGTGGGAATCATTTTAACTTGAATGTTGACTTGATTTCTCTTGCCTTGATTCCACACATTTAAGCGTCCATAAGGTACAGGATCAAAGAGTCTATAACATTTTTCCACCAGGGATATGGGTGTACCATTACCAAAAGAAAGGCATTTCTCGGGCGCAAACGTTCATTTGAAATTGTTTATGGTAACTAGGATAAGTCCTTTGCATCTCTACCCATGTACATCGCCGCATTGCAACACTTTAACCCCGGGACTATTGTTGAATGGAAGCTTGAGTGGAGTCCAGGAATACCAAAACATATATTCAAATATGTGTTATGGGAATTTAAACCAACAATTGATGCTTTTGTGCATTGTCGGCCAGTAATATCCATAGACCACACTCATGTCTATGGAAAGTATGATATTAAGTTGTTGATTTCCGTTGCAATAGATGCTAATGGAAGTATATTTCCCCTAGCTTTTTCTATTTGTGCCAATGAAAGCCAAGAGACGTGGAAACTATCTTTGAACCACTTGAAGGAGCACGTTGTCAGACAACGTTCAGCTATTTGTCTAATATCTGATCGGCATGTCGGTATTTTAAGTTATGTACAGAATTTGCCTGCATGGTAGGAACCATATGCGTACCACCACTACTCTGTGAGTCACCTGAAGGCCAATTTCTAGAAGGCACATCCTAACAAGTATTTGCATGATTTAATGTGGATGACTGCAACAGATCACCAAGAGTGTAAATTTAGGAGGCGCATGGAATCAATCAGGCAGGAAGACGAAGGAGCCTATCGTTGGTTGATGCAACATGTGCTTGAAGAGTGGACTTTGCATGCAGATGGTGGCAGAAGATGGGTCAGAGTCTTTTGACAGGTTATTGAAGTCTGCATGTGCCCATAGAGTCTTTCAACGCCCCCTTTCTGGACACCACCTCCTCGGCGACCCCCATGACCTCGTGGGATACCCCTACATGTCTGGGCACGCCTTCCACATCGACCACATTCCGGCTCCACTGCTGGCCCACGACGGTACTTCTCTGGCGCCACATAATCAGCCTCGTATCCTAAGCGCTCATCATCTCGGGCTCGCCTCAATGTTCGAGAAGCCAGATCTGTAACCTGCTGGCCATACTCGTGCAAAGCGACCGCTCCCTTACTGGTATGTTGTTGCATCTTCAGTCCCAACTAGTAGAAGGGATGTAGGCCAATAGCCTACACAACATGTAAAATATTAATTACAAAACGCTATGTTAATGTTATAAGTAAGTATACCAAATAACATACCAGTGCCTCGTGCCTCCCAGCGTATGGAACGTACCGACCGCCAGCGCGATGAATGGGATTCCAGACGAAATATCGGATGCGGTACCAGCCCATATACTCATGCTCACCATCCGTTCGATCGGGTGGAGGGGGGCAGAATCAGGTCATGCCGCTGATCCCAAATATCAATCTGCGCCTCTAGCCATGCCACATATGTCTGGTCAACCATGGAACGATCTTCCCGCTGGTAATGTGTCCTATGCCAAGCGGGCGGTGAAGGTACAAGCTACAGCCGACCAAACTGGCGAAGGACTCGCTCGGTGGCATGATGCTCGATAATATTGAGACACATCAACGGGGCAAAAAGAGCTCCACATAATTCGATCGGTCGAGCAATAATCGGGCAAACCAGCTATTAGCTCGTCGTTGTATGACCTCCAAATGAACTATTAAGTAAAAACAGTAACCATGAGTATACGCAACACATATAAATCCAAGACAAATAAATTTAAGTATACATTTACATGCGCGCCCTCCAGCAAATCCTACAAATCCCTGCAATAGGGGAGATTATGTCAAGCCTCATACTCGCATCCATATCCTCTCCTCGCCTATCAACCCACCTCCTATCTAAAGGGAGAAATGAAGGTGGTGCATCCGGAGCGAAGGGTGGTAGAAATGGTTGCAACTGCAGGAACCGCTCCCAGGCCCAAACCTAATATACAATGTGGACGTAAATTTTAAGGTATATTTTTACTATATATGTTATAGTGAAGAGAGTATTTGACTATGTTTTCACCTACAGCGGTGACAAAAATCCGGCAACACCTCGCTGGGTGCCCATGCTCGCCCGACACATTTGCCTGTACAAGTAACCAAGAACAGCAACACCCCAGTTGTAATCATGTAAATCATCTAGCCGCTCAAGATGATGAAGAAATCTCAAGTTGACTAAGTTTCCCGAAGTGTTCGGGAACAATACCCCTCCAAACATAAGCAGCAACAACAACCTCGTGAACCGGCTAATATGAATATCTGGTGTATCATCTGTAATGTCAGCATGCATCGCCTCCAGATGAAGCCAAATGGGCGTCAACTGCAGACGACTAACCCCAACTAATGCAACCTCATCCGCTAGCTGGAAACCAGTGAGCCACTGCAACATCTCCAGGTATTGCAAACTCGTATATTGTCTGATGGCATGCATTAAAGCAACAAGATGTCCATCAACTGGCAGCCCACCTAGAACCTCCACGTCCTGAAGCATGATTGTGGCCTCGCCAATGGGTAAATGGAATGTGTGTGTCTCCGGTCGCCACCGCTCTATCAAAGCCGTGATCAACGACCAATCCAACTGCAGCCGGCCGATCTCAACAATCCTATAGATACCCGTATCTTGAAGGCGTCTGATGATACGGGGATGGAGATGGTGGACCTTAAGAAAGTCCCACATATCGTCTACTCTTCTACCACGGAATGTCTGGGCCAATAACTGCCCCTTCCATATATAGGAAGACCTATGCTCCGCATGTAGCAACAGTAGCTCTAGCGAGGCAGGTCCGGGATGCAAAGGAGGAACCTCCATGACGACTACTGTAAATTGAACAATATTAATTAAAGTATTTTTCTTTTACATTGCTTAAATATATTGCAATACCTTTAATATTAAAATTTATTCGATATTTTTACTATATTGTTAATTAAATTGATACATTTTCAATATTATAATTTTATATTTTATATGTCACTTTATTATTTTATATGTGTTTACTGTTTTATATGTTTGTTTATTATTTAATATGTTTTTTTCTTATTTTATATATATTAGTTTTATTATTTTATATGTTTGTTTGTTACTCACCTATTTTTGACTATAATAAAATTAAATAATTAATTTTCATAACTATATAGGATTTA
Organism: Nicotiana paniculata; assembly: GCA_005239505.1. Classification (NCBI taxonomy): domain Eukaryota; kingdom Viridiplantae; phylum Streptophyta; class Magnoliopsida; order Solanales; family Solanaceae; genus Nicotiana; species Nicotiana paniculata. Next base: position 43,293 of record MDKI01069225.1, on the reverse strand, counting down.
ATTAATAAATATTCACATTTTGGTTTCGTACTAGATATTTGAGGCCTAGTAGCATCAAGGTATCTGAATTTTTGTGTTCATGATGAGAGAATTTTCCCGATTTATCACTCAACAGAGATGTTATTTTATATGTTAGTTTATTATTTCATATGTTAGTTTATTATTGTATATGTTAGTTTATTATTTTATATGTTATTTTATTATTTTATATGCTTGTTTGTTACTCACTTATTTTTTACTATAATAAAATTAAATAATTAATTTTGCATAACTACACAAGATTTTATTATTAAATATTCATATAATAGTACTTAGTTTGACAAATATTGTTGTTTTCACATGTTATTTTCTTACGTTTGTTGACAAGAATTGGAGAGAGTTTGTGTTTGAACTATCAGTTTTTTTGACGTATTTTTGGGTTTAAGAGATACTTAAATGATTAATTTCAATAACTACAAGGATACTACGCTAAAGGGCATTACATTTTACTACGCTAAAAAGGCACTACATTACAAATATGAGCAGTACATTAGGCCACAAGATACCACTATAGGGAAATAAAGTAATAATTTATCTATTTTACTAGTTTTTTATCAAAAAAAATAATCTAAACTTGATAAAAACAACAAATAAATTGAATCACAAAACAATCACGAAAATACATATACCACAGTAAAAAGTAACTAATTAATTTTTTTAACAACTATAATAATGTCTCTATTTTACTAATTTTTTAGCACACTAATACTATAGTTCGGATAAAAAATAACAAATTAATTAAATCACAAAATAACATGGAGCACATTAAAAACAACTAATATGCATTTTTAATACGAGTTTTAACAAAAACTAAGTCAGGATACCTCGATTTAAGATTTTTGGAAAGTTGAAGATTTGGTGATTTGGAGCCGAAACGAGCAACCCACTATGAGATAACGCCTTAGCTAGGATGTGGGATCGAGAATCTATACTTTTTATGGGACCGGCGGGCTCCACCCGAGCTTTTTTCGTCAACAATGGGAGGTGTTGTTTATTTGGTTTAATGGGGGGGGAGGGGGGAGGGAGCTTCTGGTTTTGTGGAGAAGGGGACTGGACAACTTTTTATGTGGGTATGGCACCTTGTATTAAGACGCTACACTATAGCGTCTTAATATAAGGCGCTATACCTTCCCGCTCATTTAAGGTTCAAATATAGCGCATTTCAAAAGGGCACTATACTTAATTGTGCAAATGGTTGTTAAGGTATAGCGCCATTTAAAAGGGCGTTATATATAAAATGGTCACCAGTTATTTTTTCTACATATTTTGGTTCTTTGAGTCCAAAAGAACAACATTTTAGTTCTGGACTCGTGAAAACTTTCTTATCTATGGCTAAAGATGAGCTATGAACTAGGACCTGGAAAAGTGAAATTCATCATAACCAATAAATCATTTAGTTGTGAGACTCATGACAACCAATAAACCTTTCATTTAAGAGAAAGGGTTAAAATACCACTCTACTTTACAAAATACCTTAATTTTATCGTTTGTTATACTTTCAGATCATCAGTATCCATGTCATCTGCAAATTGTCTCATATTTACGGTTGATCTTAATGGAGCTCCAACCTAAAATATACTCCGAATGTAATTTTAACTTATATATAGCCAAAATTATAAGGGTAAATTTGGATACTTTTCCAAAGTATTTGACACGTGGAATCCAACCACTATACACTAAAACTCTCTTAAAGTCAAGGAGCAAATACAAGAGGATTTGCTAATGGCAAGGGCATGAATGACACTAAAGCGTAAGTTTGAACCTTTTTCCTTTCTGTCAATTACACTTTTGTACTTGGCTAGCTAAATTTACCAAATTGTTATGAAGACAAAGAAATTACACGGTTTAACAATCAATATTCTCAACTCATTTCTTTTTTCTGTTACCTCTCCAAGTGCTGATTTCAATACCTGTTTCAAGTTATGGCTGGCATTGTCAAGAGGATGGATAAAGCTGCTCAAAATAAATATACTACCTGATCTTTTCACCCCGAGGACATCCCTAAGGCCTACGCTTTTTTGTTACTTTTAGCTTGATTTCTATTTTTTTGTTTAGTAGCATAATGAACTTGGACTCAAAAATAGCCCTTTGTTTTCTTTTCTTTATTTTTGTTAGGTAATTGTTTACCCTTAAAACGGATAACAATTAAATTTGTATGTGGTTTTAAAGATATGTGGATAGATTCAACATAAGTAATCAAGAATATTAGGTAAATGAATTAAAGGCACAATAAATAACCAAACTATTTGTAATGTTATGGCCCAACTTGAACTTGGATTAGTTAATAGTTTCTTCCCTCGATTGAATCCTTGGTTCAAAGGCAATCAAGAACAAAGAAATAGTAAAGTCGAGAAATCCTCTGTCAAACAAGACCAAGGCGAAGGAGCATGGAGATACATATGCTCAGTTATTGAACATACCCTTCCCATAGTCCGAGAGGACTATAAATGGGAAGGCAAGGACGTGTTTGTACCCAGGTCTAAGGATGATATTACTACCTACGTGGAGGGGTATTTATTGTTTACACTAACCCCTTAACGCTGGTCCTGATACATCCAGTAATCCTGCCTTTTGTAAGAGGATCGTGATCCTCTTGCGCCATTTTATGAACAACACTGAATCTTTTGGGTTCACCCTCGACCACCTACTTCGTTTGTACAGTCCCCAATTTTTTCGAGGGGGACTCATCAATCTCGTTCGTCAAGCCACCAAGGCCTCTTTTTCGAGCATCGATGAGGATCAAGATCGAGGTTGGCAGGGGCATTTTGTTCGGGTAAAGAATGAAGACCTTATTCCACCCGAGTTCTTGTCATTCCCTGAGAAGTGGAATGCATCTCGTAAGTGTAGTCTTTCCTTAAGTGTATATTTCCCTTTATTTCTTCTCACATTACCAGTATTTATGGTCGTGCAACTGTTGCATGGGTTCCTAATGTGATCCACCGGCTCAAGGAGTGGATCAAAGGAATCTACAAGCAGATGTCATACTCCGAGCGCACGTGGCGCAAAATTTTGAAGGGCGAATAGGAGGCACATTCTCATGGTAAGGCTCTCCCCTGAATAGTTATTACTACGCCCCAAACTTACATAATGATGAATTTTTCCTTTCCCTCGTAGGTCTGACTAAGACCATCGAACTTAGGCCACTGAACGGAGACGAGGATATGTCCCTAACCGTCGAACCCTCTGTTGGACAGCCAGGGGCTGCCTCGGAGGAGAAGAAGAGGAAAAAAGTCCTCGAGTTCCCCAGATCCCTAGACGAAGAGAAAAAGAGGGCGGCCACCCGAGTTCGTAAGCCCAAGAAGAATAATAAGTCTAGGGTACCAGACTCTAACTTCCTTCACCGGATCAGGGATGAGCCCGAAGAAGATGACATCTTTGTCGCCCATGGGTCGACCCCTGCCAGGGAGCAGGCAACGACCGAGGAAGGGGCCACGAGGCCGATCCCCTTCTAATTCGAGTGGCTGAAGTGGAGATAGAGGTTGCGACCTCCCAAGAAGTCGTTCTTGTTCTAAAGGAGGCAACCGGTGTGATTGATATCATCGAGATGTCCTCCTATACTGAGTCCAAGCTTGAACAGTCCTAAGCGGGTAAGGAAAACTCAAGTGAAGGAGTTCAGGGTGCAAATGATCATCTCCACTCCTTCTTCGATGGCATGGACATGTGCACATTGGAATATTTCTCTTAGCTGGGTCACCTGGAGATACCAAAGAAGGACATGCCATCGGGAGCTGATGGGCCGAGTACGAGCCCAAGATTATTGAAGCAATTTCCTGCGCCAAGCATGGACCCTGGGCATAAGAGGATGCTCATTCTCACAGTCCTAGAGGATGCCCCGATCTAGTGTTCTCCGTTAGGCATAGCCAGCTACCTCCAATGCTTGGTGACCGAGGAGGACCAGTAAAAGATGAACGAGGTGGGCGCGTCAAGTCTTTCTAACGACGTGCAACAGGTGCTGAATCGGGTAAGGCTCTAACACTTTCATACTCCCTTCATGAATCCGACTTAAGTATTTACTTATTGTCTCTTACTAGTTCCATTGTTTTACAGGCTTCGTTGCTTCATCATGAAATGTTCCTTCGGTACTACTTGAAAATCAGCCAGCTCGAGTTCGAGCTCAAAGAATAGGTCCGGAAGAAGGACATGTACAAGCTTCTTAGTGAGCAACAGGATGAGGCCTTTAAAGATCTCCAGCCCGAACTTGGCAAAGCTCATAAGGAGTCCTCGATTTTGAAGCGGGAACATGCCAACCTGGTTGAAAAGTTAAAGGACTTTGAATCTAAAAACAAGGAGCTAGTCATGGTAACTAACAACATAACCTCGCAGGTCCAACAGAAGATCAAACAGCTCCGAGCCTAGATGAATGAGGTCAAGACATGGCCGAAGTGGGGAAGGGCGGGATGGATCTTCTAGCTTCAGAGAAGAAAACTGCGAAGGCGGAACTAGCATCAGTTGAGAAATAACTCCGGGTGGCGAAGGACAAAGTTGATAAGTGGTCTCAGCTGAATGATGATCTGCGAGTAGAGCTGAGCTCAACCGTGGCAGAACAGGACACCCTCGGAAGAGAATATGACGCACTCAAGTCCAAATTGGACATAACCTCCACTGATGCTGAGGAAATGGTAGCTCAGTACAAGGCTGATGCGGAGGCAACCGAGACTCGCCTAAAGATAAAGGCTAAATACATGAAGCGGCTATCCCGAAGAGAGACCCTCGAAGAGATCCACGCCCGAGGCTTCGACCTATCGGCCGTGTTAGAGAAAGCTAAGAAGCTCGAGGCCGAGGTAAAGGAGCTTTACAAGCTTGATGGTGCCGGAGGCTCCGAGGTTTCCAACGGATCTAAGAGCTCTGAAGTTCTGGAGACGAGTCAGGCCCCGGTGAAGAACAGGCTTAGATGCCTCAATACTTTTTCAGTTTTTATTTTTCCATATGTATTTATTTTTTTATTTTTTCGTTCATGTTGGGGATGTTTTACTTGGCCTTTGTAAATATATTTTGGAATATATATATGAAAATTTTCCCTTTCTGGAAATATCGTGTCTTTACTTTTCCAGCATCTTTTATTCATGTATGTTTCTGGCGCCTTAGCATAGAATCAGATGTAGTTCCGAGGTATTCATTTTTCGTACGTTCGAGCGAAGCACGACTTTGATGCAACTTTGTTTGCTCGTGGCTTTGAAACCTCGGTGAGACCGAAGGTTCCCTAGATGCTTAAGTTCCTTCAGAATTCATTAGCTCGGGTCATCCGAATTTTCTTCGGGCGACAGTCCTCGAATAAGGGTAGCCTTTGGGCTCGATAGTCCCTGAGTAGGGGTATCCTTTGGGCTCGATAGTCCCCGAGCAGTGGTCTCGATAGTCCCCGAGTAGAGGTAGCTCTTGGGATTTAGGATTCAGAATCAAAGACGAAAAAATGTGTAATAGCAACGCGGAACATACTTTCATTTCTCAGTGGGTAAAGTACATGCTCGAAAGCGCATAAAAACTTGTATAATGGCTAGAGTGGAGTATGTGAGCATGGTTCATACAAGCGTTTGACCCTTACAATGAATCCTAACCACCAAGCCTTAGCTTCTAGCATACAAAATTTTCTTTTTTCCCTGCTAAAAACTTTAATCCGATGGTAATGGAACCCAGTATTCAAGGTCGAACTTTTTAGGGCTCAGATACTGTTGATATAAAGTGAACGATCATTGAATCTTGTTTGGAACTGGTCTTAGAATCTAAGTTAGTATATTTTATTGTTTCCTCATTAAAAATCTTTCCAAAAAACCCATTTTGGAAAAAAAAAATGGTTAAAGGGAAAACGAGTGCAACGCGTGCTTTCAGACCTAATAGCCACATCCAACTTTGGTCATTTACATGCAAATGTTATTCTGATTTATAACACGATTAAAGAGTTATTGAGTTCGTAAATTAGAAGTAGTAGCTTTAAGTGTGTCACGCTCTAGTTGTTTGATAGTTGTACACCGTTTCCTGCTTCGATTTTGTACGAGCCTTTGTCGGTTGTTAGACAACTCGATATGGTCCTTCCCAGTTTGGTCCCAGCTTCCCCTCGTTCGGGTTCCGGGTGTCTAATGTTTCCTTCCTTAACACCAAGTCCCCGATCTTAAAGTGTCGGAGGTTGACTCTTCGGTTATAGTATCTTTCTATTCGCTATTTCTGGGCAGACAACCGGACCAGGGTGGCCTCCTGCTTTCATCCAATAGTTATAGGCTCATGATCATGGCCTCACCGTTTGACTCTTCTGTCGTATATTGGAACCTGAGGATCAGTTCTCCTTTTTCAACTGGTATTAAGGCTTCGGCCCGTGGACCAACAAAAGCAGGGTGGCACTGGTACTAGATTTCGAGGTCGTACGTTATTCCCATAGGACTTCTTTCAGGATTTCCTTCCATTTCCCATTGGCATCAGTCAACCTCTTTTTCAGGTTTTGAAGTATGGTCTAGTTTGTTAATTTTGCCTGCCCGTTTCCACTAAGGTGATACGACATTGATTGTATCTTTTTTATCTTGTGGTCTTCAAAAATTTATTTACCTTCTCTTCGATGAATTTTTTTCCATTATTGCAAACGACCTCGGCTGGTATCCCGAATCGGCATATTATGTGGTCCCAGATGAAGTCAATGAATTCCTTCTCCCGAACTTTTTCGAACACTTAAGCTTCAACCGATATGGAAAAATAATCGGTCATGAATAGTATTAATTAAGCCTTGCCGGATGCCCATGATAGGGGGTCAACGATATCCATTCCCTACTTCATAAACAACCATGGGGACAAGACTGAGTGGAGTAGTTATCCCAGTTGGTGGATCATCAGGACCGGTGTCTCTGGCAGTCATCGTATTTTCGTATTAAGTCTATCGCATATTTCTCCATAACGGTCTAGTAATAGCCATCCCATATTAATTTCTGGACAAAAGATTTTTCCCCGAATGGTTCCCGCAAGTGCCTTCGTGAACTTCGCTCAAGGCGTATTCGGTATCTCCCGGCCCCAAGAATCTGGCTAGCAGACCGTCAAATGTTTTTTTGAGTAATGTCCCTTCGACAAAGCTAAATCTATAGGTCTTGCTACACTAGGCTCTCGATTCTTTGGGATTCGAGGGAAATTTTCCGGTCTTCAAGTAGTCTATGTACTTGTTCCTCCAATGCCAAGTTAAACTCGTCGAATTTACTTCGGCGTCGCCTTTTTCTATCACCGACTTTATGAGTTTCACTACTATTTCCGAACTAAATTCATCAGTATCGATTGATGCCTCCAAGTTAGCCAAAGCACCAACCTTGATGTTCTGATCTCGGGATATGTGTTGCAAGGTCCATTCCCTGAATTGATGCAGCGTTACCTATAATTTGTGTACGTATTCGTTCCTCTTTTACTTTGAACGTCCCATTAACATGATTTACCATGAGGAGGGAGTCGCACTTAGCTTCGATCACCTCTGCCCCAAGGCTTTTAGCCAATTTGAGACCTGCAATCATGGCTGCATACTTGGCCTCATTGTTAGTCAATTTCACAATTCTACTAGAATGCCTAACCACATTCCTCATAGGTGGTTTTAACACGACACGAGCCCGGCCCCTTTGCGTTCGAGTTACCGTTTGTAAAAAGGGTCCAGATTCCTGAGGTAGTCCCCGAGGTTAACAATAATTACCTTTTGACTTTGGGCATTAAGCACGGCGTAAAGTCGGCCACGAAGTCTGCCAAAATTTGAGATTTTATGGCGGTTCTGGGTCGATACTCGATATCGTACCTGTTGATTTCGACGGCCCATTTGGCGAGTTTGTGCATGATGTTCCTCAGAGGACAAGAGGTTATGACACATATGGGTGGCATTGAATGTATGATTTTAACTTTTTGGAGGCGCTTAGCAAAGCGAGAGTCAATTTTTCCATGTGAGGATACCTTGTTTCGGCCTCGCCTAGAGTTTTACTAACATAGTAAATAGGAGATTGCGTACTTTCCTCTACCTGAACTAAGACTCCACTTACCTCCACCTCAAAAATCGCCAAGTAAAGGTACAGTTGTTCATCCACCTTTGGAGTGTGCAGTAAGGGCGGACTCGATAGGTACCATTTGACCTCTTCTAAATCTCGTTGGCATTTTGGGGTCCAAGAAAATTTATTCTTCATCTTTAACAGTGAGAAGAACAGATGTCTTTTGTCCGAAGACCTTGATATAAATTGGCCCAAGGCGGCTATATGCCCGGTTAGCCTTTGAACGGCTTTGACGTTGTCCACTACGGTGATATCTTCTATGGCTTTGATTTTGTCGAGGTTGATCTTGATCCCTCGATTGGACACCATGAACCCGAGAAATTTTCCCGATCCAACCATGAATGCATATTTCTCCGGGTTCAGCTTCATATTGTATTTTTTCGATATGTCAAAAGTCTCCTGCAAATGTTTCAATGGTCCTCTACTCACAGGGACTTGACTAACATGTCGTCAATATAAACTTCCATTAATTTCCCTATTTTTTTTTCGAACATCCGGTTTACTAGGCGTTGATAGGTGGCACCGACATTTTTAATCAAAATGGCATTACATTATAACAGTAAGTACCGAATTTAGTGATAAAAGAAGTCTTTTCTTGATCTCCCGGGTCCATTCGAATTTGGTTGTACCTAGAATAGGCATCAAAAAAATTGAGTATCTCGTGTTCGGTCGTCGCATCGATCATCCGATCGATGTTAGGCTAAGGGAAAGAATCCTTGAGGCATGCCTTGTTTAGATCTTTGTAATATACACACATTCTTAGTTTATTCCCTTTTTTAGGTACTACTACTACGTTAGCTAACTAGTCCGAGTACTTAACCTCCTGAATTGATCCTATTTTAAGGAGTTTAGATACCTCATCCTTGATGAATGCATGTTTGACCTCGGACTGCGGCCTCTTTTTCTGCTTAACTAGATGGAACTTTGGGTCAAAACTCAACTTATGAGTGGTTACCTCCGGAGGGATCCCTGTCATGTCAAGATGGGATCACGCGAAACAATCTATATTAGCTTTAAGAAAATTAATGAGTTTTTACTTGAGCTCGGGGGTTAACCTCGTGCCTAGGTATTAATTTCAATCTAGTAGGCATTCGATCAATGGAATTGCTCCAACTTTTCGACCGTCGATTTGGTGGCTTCGATATCATCAGGAGCTATGAACAATCTCATAACTCTGTAATCATCCTCCTCATTTACTCCTCGTTCCCCCGGTCCGGTCGAGACCAGCATCGGTGGTTGTTATTTAACTTCGTCCTTTCTGGTCGGCTCTATGTTCCTTAATGTCGAGATGGCGGGCACCGAGAGTACTTCATCGACTGTGAACATCTTCTTTACCGCCGGCTGTTCTCCGTAGACCATCTTGATTCCTCTCGGTGTAGGAAATTTCAACACCTGGTGTAAGGTCGAAGGTACTGACCTCATGTTGTGAACCCATGGCCTTTCTGAATAGAGCGTTATATCTCATGCCCCCTTCGATCACATAAAACTTTGTCCCTTGGATCGTCCCGGCAGTGTTCACTAGTAGGATTATCTCCCTTTTAGTGGTTTCGCATGCCATGTTAAATCTGTTCAACATCGGGAATGCTGGCACTATTTGATCTTGTAATCCCAATTTCTCTACGACCCTCGATCTGATGATGTTGGTTGAGCTACCTGGATCAATCAACACAATTTTAACTCGATATTTATTGATAAGTACAGATATTACCATTGCATCATGCCCTCGGCATTCATCGATGAACAAAATGTTTCCCTCCTAGACATAATCTCGGGTGCATTTTTCCCTCGTGATGGATACTTTAGTGCGCTTTATCATTGGCCCTTGGGGGACATCAAACCCTCCAATTATCATGTTGATGACGTGCCGAGGTTCCTCTTTTTCGGTCTGTTTGATGGGATCCTTGTCCAGGAAGTGATTTTTGGCTCGATCACTCAGAAATTCTCGGAGGTGCTCGTTATTATGCAACTGGGCAACTTCTTCTCTCAATTTCCAGCAATCCTCGGTCCTGTGGCCATGAGTGCTATGATACTTACACATCAAGTTAGGGTCCTCTAGGTAGGGTTAGACTGCAATGGTCGGAGGGAAAGTCTTTTGGAAAAATATTTTGTAATCTGGTCCTTTAAATATCAGGGGTGCTCCCAAGATTTGATCGACCCTGGAATTATATGTCTCCACCTTCTTATCATTGGCCTCAATTTTCTTCTCACCCGATTCCACCCACTTCGTCAATGCTTCAAGAATTTTCATTATCTTGGGGTTGACCAAGGGCTCAGCTTCACCCGACCTTTTGGTGGTTTGTTCGTTTCTTTGGGTGTTCTCCTAGGACTGTTCAGGCTTGACCCTCCTAGGGGTGTGGACTTGATTTTATAGCTGCACTATCATTTCTTGTTGAGCCTATAACATTTTGAAGATTAGTCGCAGGCTTACCAACCCCATTACCTTCTCCCTCGGGCATTTCTCGAACTATTGGTCGGGGACCTCCACAAATGTTGTTTTCGGGGTCAGTTGGTAGGTTGATGTCGATAGAAACCTGTGAATTGACATCGATCAGATCGGAAACTAGGACTCCATTTGGATCAGCAGGGGCACCTCATTGCTAGGCACCAGATTGTTGTTTTCTCCATGATGACCAGACTCAGCCTCAACGTTCAAGTGGGAAGACTGAGAACTTGACATTTTTAAGGTGACATGAAATTGTGACTTTAAAAAACAAGCATAAAACAGAGTGTGTTATTGAGATTTGTATCAAACCACCACTATTATCCTTAGCCCCACGGTGGGCGCCAGACTATTTAACCTTAAAAAGGATAACAATTAAATTTGTACACGGTTTTAAGGATACGTGGATAGATTCAACACAAGTAATCAAGAATAATAGGTAAACGAATTAAAGGCAAAATGAATAATCAAACCAGTTGTAATGTTAACTTGGATTGGTTAATAGTTTCTACCTCGGTTGAATCCTTGGTTTGAAGCCAATCGAGAACAAAGAAATAGTAAAGTAAGAACTATGTAAAAGCAATAAAAAATGAATTTGTATTGTCTTGGTATGTGTGTTACAATGTACCTTATCAAAGAGAAAACTTCTCCTTTATATAGTAGGAGAGTTTCACCTCTAGTACAAGTCTAAAAAAGGTAAAACTCCTTCTCCCCCATTAATTATTGATTCGTAGCTGTCATCGAGCGTGATCTGCATCGTGATATCTGGTCGGTTCCGGATTATATGGGTCAAAATATATATTTAGAATATTTAAGCCAAGATAATACTAGGGGAAGGGTTCCCAAGCCATCGTTTATCGAAATGACCCAAGAAGCTGCAAAGTCTGTGGTCGAAGAGCCGACAAGGGCCGAAGTTGAAGAGTCAACAAGAGCCGAAGTCGAAGAGTCAACAAGGGTCGAGGCCGAGGTCGAGTACTTTTGATATAGTTATAACAGCTAGTATCAATATAGGACATTAAAGGGAATATTCTAGTGGATATTCTCTAGACTTGTACTATTAGGGTTTCTTAGGAAAATATTCCATATAAATAGAAAAAGGCACAATGATCGGGGACATGTAATATTCATTTGTAAAGAACACACTTTGACTTGAGAAAGAGAATCTTATCTCATTGCTAAGATACAAACATCACCTTTTCACTGAGATTCTTGTCTATACTTTTTCACTATATCCGAGAATAACCCAAATATTCAATGGATTGTCTATCATTCATCATTGTCATAAAGAACATCCACTAATTCCATCCTTTCTTGCGTGACTCGTTAACTCTATTTACTTAAATTCCATTAATTGCTTTTCATTGAATGCTACACTACTACCTCTGATTTCATGGAATATTTATTGCATGCTACCTCCACTTTCCGACTATATCAACATAGCATTTGCTAATTTTTCAAGAACTCTATCTTAGGGATATTATTGTAAGCTAAGATTATCCCTCATTTATACAAATTTAATTATTTGAACCAAGGTCTATATTTTTTTGGTCAAATAATTTGGTGTGGTCTGTGGGGATTTCTTAGTTAAATTTGCAGTTCCCTCTAGATCTACAATTAGCACAAGTCACTAGCGTCAAAAAATCCCGAGATCTCCTTTCTTTTTTTATACAAAACCCTACATGGAAGGTAACCAAGGAGAAAGCACAAAAATAGCAAGTGATTTCCCAAACAACCTCATGAATGTCATTAAAAAAAGTTGTGAAACAGTAGGTGAGGACACAACACCCAATGCATCCCCTAGGAGAGAGAGGTCATCACTCCCACACTGCAACATAAAAAACCCAGCTGAAAATGGGCCTCCACGTCCATAGAGGAAGGGAGACCCTAGCTGTAAAAAACTCCTCGAGTCATGGTTGGCCGACATGCTAGCAAGCGTCCTCAATAAACCGGCTCCAGGCATGACTGCAGAAACTGCAAGGGCCTACATGATACAACAAATAGACGAGCAGTGCAACCGACCCCTCCCTCCAACGACAAGTATAACTCACAATGATATTGATAATGCGGTGACAACGCCCTTGCTTCCATTCTAAAGAGGGTGGAATAAATGGAGATTGGAAACAAGGTACTCCGAGACTAGATTAAAAAATACCAAGAACGAGTTGACAAGATACAGGGCGCTCCTAAGCTACTGCCAAAAAGGGACATCGGCAGGTTCATCGAGAAGTCGTACAGCGATTATGCCACCACGTATGCCATACCAAAAAATTTCAAAATGCCACCCTACCTCAGAATATACGACGGAACAACCAGTCCTGAAGATCATTTGACTTATTACGTCACCGCCGTGAAAAGCAACGATGTCTCCAAGGAACAAGTGTCCTCCATTTTGCTAAAGAAGTTTGGCGAAACCCTCACGGGAGGAACATTAACATGGTATTCGCAGCTATCAGCCCCCTCTATAGAAACTTTCAAATAAATGGCTGATAAGTTTTTAATTGCCTATGTCAGAGCCAAACAGGCCTAGGCAAGAGTAAACGACATATTTGCTATTAAGAAGTCCATGGGAGAGGGACTTAGGGACTTCCTCACCCGTTTCAATAGAGTAAGGATGACTCTGCAAAATATATCTGAAGGGATGGAGGTCACAGCTTTTCAAAACGGGTTGAGTAGAGAGGATTCAAGAGCAACTAGAAAATTGTTGAGCTGATTAATGAAGCATCCTCCAACCACTTGGGATGAAATCCACAATGCTTATTGTGCCAAGGTCCGAGGAAACGAGGACAATCTCAATGGACCGACTCACCGGCTAACCTCTGAACAAGCCGAATCCATAAAAGAAGAAAAGATAGTACTAGAAGAGATCATCTGATTCCGCTATGAAGAAGGACCGTCTAGGCTAAGTACAAGGACTTATGGGAACGAAAAAGGTATGTATCTTTTATTATCTGCACACAGTTTATATGTGTCACCTACAAAAATAGTTTACGCTCTTGAGAAACTCAAAACAAAAGTGAAGTGGCCACCAAAGATGAGATCATACCCGAATACCAGAATGTCCAACGCCCTCTGTGATTTCTACCAGGAACGCGTGCACAAAATAGAAGATTGCATCGCCCTCAAACAGGAAGCCGTAAGACGCCATCACCAGCTCATACCATCAACATGATCATCGACAGCGGCAATGATGTCTCTATCAATGGCGTGAAGTTCACCACCACTCACAAACTCAAGCGGTATATCATCCATGAACGTTATGACGGACTCGAAGAGAGTATCATCTTGAACAAGTCGGATTGTTACATCCCGCATTTTCGTACATTAAAGTTTCGTCGTAAGTTAATCGACGTATGTTCGGAAATAAGATTATTTTGGGGTTATAAGTATTATGATACTTCAAACAAGTGATAAGCAAATTCATGAAGGTGAGAGGGTAAGAGAATCGAAGGAAGTGAGTTTCATCAAAGTTTGACATTTTTGGATAAATACGGTCCAAGCTATAATACCCGATATTTATGGATTAGTGTCATACAAGGTACCACATGACCATGATAGTGAGGTGTATAAGGTATGATAAAGTGTGTAGTATTTTAAATAATTTGATATAATTCTTAATTATGTGGTTAATTGGATTACTTAATAATTTTGGTGGGAAGATTAGCTAAGAAATTAAAGTCCTTGGGATAAAGATTAAGGACACTTTAACGTGACAGCTTTGCCTTAAGGAAATGGTGACTATTAAGTTCACATAAAAGGTGTCAATATTTGGAAAAGTCTTTGGCCAAGTAACCCTTATCAAGTGGGGCCCACACCACTATAGTAAGGAACCTTTCAAATTCCTTCATTCATTTTAGGAAAGAGATCATATGGATCTGCCATGGAAAACATAAATTGCTTTCAACATTAGTTTGATTTTTACATGAAAAATTCCTTAAGATTGAAATGGACAAAGGCTTCAAAAATGGGTAAATGGTGAGATCTTCAACAATAATAACGGATCTATTTCAGCAAATTCATACGATATTATGTAATAGCAGCGTAAGATGCAATTCTAAGAGAACACGGTACAATCTTCCTCAAGAATATTATATGGATTTTTTCCTACTTCGATCCGTCATTACGTGATTTGTCGCATTGACGTGTGTTATAGGGGTTGTCAAGAGAATCGGCTCAGGTATGTTGAGGCTAAACCTTTCCTTCATTTTGGCGTGATCTCGTAATTACATATGTTTGATAATGAGGCATAAAGAGAAGTTCATACTCCCGAATTTATATACATTATCCTAGTCTCCTAAGTTATAGTATTCTCCCTTATTCAATTGAGTATTGTCTTCTTCCAGTCAAGAGAGTAGAGAGCCTATATATACAGTATTACAGTATTTTCACTACCATCGAGCTATAATCGATAGGCAGGCCCCCCTTAGGAAACCTCTTATCAGATGGTAAGTTATATACCAAGCCTATTGTGGTCGTGTGCCTATGATCGAGCCCAGAATGACCGAGATACAGAGCCTAGTATGGTCTAGCGACTATGAGCGAGCCTACTACGGCAAAGAAGTTATATATATACCGAGCCTTATAATGCCAGAAAACTATTTTACTTAATATATTGAGAGAGTTGAGTCAGCATCAGCAGGTAAGCATATCTTCAGATTATCTTTGACTCTCATTTACTTTCAGTTATTATATTACCAGTTCAGTTTTAGCTTTCAGTTATTCTGTTGCCTTACATACTCGGTACATTAATTTGTACTGATGTCCCTTTTGCCGGGGATGCTGCATTTCATTCGTGCAGGTTTAGACAGATAGACGGGTAGAACTCCTCAGTAGGTGTTGCCCGATTTTAGCTTGATCGGTAAGCTCCACATCATTCGGAGTTGTCGGGTCTAGAATTTTATGTACATATTGTGTATATATGTCTATATATATATATATATATATATATATATATATATGTTATGGATAGGTCGGGGCCCTGTTCCGTCAAAGTACATCCATCAGTAGAGGCTTGGAAACATATCCTGTCAGTTAGTGCAGTATGTTGGGCTTGTAAGCCTTGTATGTATATTTTGTTGGTTTGCTAGTTGTAGTAGTTATGATGGCCTTGTCGGCCCAGCTTGATATTGATGTTTATTCAACGTTCGCAAATTGTCTTGCAATGTCGCCCATGGCCAAAATAGGACATTATATGTTCAGAGTCCCTTAACGGAAGTTGATACACAAGGATAGGTGAGGCGCCAGGTGCCAGTCTCTCCCCCCAGGTTCGGGGCGTGACATGGATGCCGACGGTTTATGTTTCCCTCATAATTATTCCCTTTTTATTACTTTACGCATTTTTATATATCGATGTCAAATGCATCATGGTGGAAAATGGAACCGGTGCATGCATTATCCATCCCCGAGTGCTTACCCAAATGAGGATCGAGGATAAGATAGTGTCGTGCTGCATCACACTAACCGATTTTAATAATGTAGTTGAGCGAACATCCGGGGAAATTAAATTCACCGTCCTGGCCAGCGGCGTGACTCTAGAGACGACATTCCACATCATGGACTAGGCCACTACGTACAACACCATAGTCGGACGACCATGGATACACCCCATGAGAGCCATCCCATCCAGCCTATACCAAGTAATTAAATTCCCAAAACCATGGGGAATATTAAACATACATGGATACAACTCATGTCCTGGGAATGCTACCGCATTTCCTTGGACAGCACGACCATCCAACAAAAAAAAGACAAAGAAAAAAAAGTATAGCAATCAATAGGGTCGAGGTCGAAGCAAGAAGAGACCGGGGATGTCATCATGACTACGACATGGTCGAATCTGCAGGTTAGACCATGGAAAACCTCGACCTCATTCAATTGGACCTCAATGATCATAGCAAAAAGGCTTATATCGGCTACAAACTCCAGGAATCAAGTAAATTCAGTCAATTCTTAATAGCTAATGCGGATTTGTTTGTTGTCAGCCATGCAAATATGTTGCGCATCCCAAAGGAAATCGCCACACACAAATAAATATCGACACATTCCACTCCCCAGTAAGGCAAGTCAAATGTAAACTCAGCTCCTCCATCACCAATGCAGCCCGCGATGAGGTGGAAAAACTGTTAAAAATGGCTCCATCAGGGAGTCGAAGTAACCCAAGTGGATTGCCAATGTAGTGATGGTCAAAAAGAAAAATGGGAAATGGCGGATGTACGTGGATTTCATGGAATTAAACAAAGCGTGTCCGAAGGATTCATTCTTGATACCCCACATTGACCAGCTCATTGACGCAACAACCGGCACGAACTATTGAGTTTCTTGGACGCTTACTCAGGCTATAATCAAATTCTCATGGAGGAATAAGACCAAGAGAAGACCACGTTCATCACACACCAAGCAACGTATAGTTATAGGGTCATGCCATTTGCTGATACCAAATTTTTCCTCGAAATTATTTTAAAATTGCATAAATACCTTCAAAAACATGTTTTCATATCAATTGGTATTCTTCCGTAATTTTCCCATATTTTTATTAATTTATTCAGTATTTTATTTCTAATAATTAATTATAAATTACATTACAAATGATTTCAAAAAAATATTTCTTGACTTAATATATTATTTTTAATCCTATTAAAACCAAATTATTTCACAATCAGCTAAATTGGCACTCTTTGGCTGTAATTGTAATAACTTTACAATTATAGCCTAATCATATGTTTTATACTATTTTTATCCAATAATTAGTCATTTGCATTCTGTAATACTTACTAATCATGTAATTTAATTTACTAAGC
The DNA here is from genome assembly GCA_005239505.1 of Nicotiana paniculata. Lineage (NCBI taxonomy): Eukaryota > Viridiplantae > Streptophyta > Magnoliopsida > Solanales > Solanaceae > Nicotiana > Nicotiana paniculata. The sequence continues at coordinate 26,032 of MDKI01069225.1, read as the reverse complement.
ATCAATTTCATTTTTTGCAATTATCAGCTATTTTACAAATTATTTTAGTTAATTTTATTGGGTATTTAATAGTTAGCCATTCTCTATTTAAATTCTAGCCTAAATCCAACCGGACCCCAACCCCAATTAAGTCAGTCCAAATACCAGGCCCAGTATACTTAGAGCCACCCGACCCAATCCCATTTTTAATCTGGGTCGTTGATCATTTTTTATCAACAGACCAGATTAGTCCTTACCAAATTAAGACCCTAGAAGACTACCCCCCTCCATTCACTCCCCCCCTCCCATTCGTAACTCAACCATCTCTCTCTATCTCTGAGTCTCTCTCTAGAACCTTCCCCCTTCTTCGAGCTCTGCCTCTCCTTCTCCGGCCACCTTCCTTGCTGAAAACTATGGTTCTCACCTCTCCTCGACCCAATGGCTCCGCCTTTCATGTATGTGTCACTGATGGAGGATTTCAAGCGACCCTGAGGCAGTACGCTCTCATCTCCAGTCTCATGTCATGTTTTCCGGCCTCCTATGGCCATTCGAGTGAGGTCCTTGCATTTTCCGGCCAAACGCCGGAAATATCTAAGTCTCTCTTCTCTTTTTGGGTTTTCTCTAGAAACCCTAGTTCTAAGATCTTCGGATCTTCTTAGATCTATGACATATCTATTTTTATCCTGAGGTTTTCACCCATTTTTCTCTTAACGCCCCAATGCTTTTCAAACGATTATGCATTTTTGAGAACTCGGGTTCCTTGACCCCTTTTTAAACATTTGATCTTCTGATTTTAGTATTAATATTGATTTCCAGTATGTTTTTTTAAACATTCTGCTTAAATATCCTCTTTTACTCTTAAGTATTCTGGCGAAACCCTAATTTTTTGGGTTTATGTCCGTATTATTTATCTATATGTTCTTCTTGATTCTCTCTGAGTTCTATACTTCTTGCCATGATTTTGTTGTTAGGGTTTCGATTTTCTATTGTTTCTCCAAATACTTGCTTAGGATTTCTCTAATTTTGTTCAATACATGTTGTTTAACGATTAATAGGTCTGATTGTTTGCCTTATTGATTGTTCACACAATAATTTATACTGATTTTTGTGTAAACTCCTTAGACCTGTGATATCTTCCCTGAATATGTGACTTTGTGTATTTTCCTTGTAACTCTGTACTGATTTTCGAATTGTTTCCTTGTCTGTGTGATACTTTCCTTAGTTAGCATTGAGTCTATGTGATTTTCAATCCCATCTGTGATTCTTGTAACTAATTTTCATAACTAAATTGTACTATACCCTATTTATGTGCACGAATATGTTGCTAATTGTCTGACATATACTCTCCCTAATTATGTGTTATGTACCTAGACTTAATTTCTTGCTATATACCTTACTACTCCTTTTATGGTAAAGGTCAGTTTTATAGTTGACTTTTTTCCTTATTTAACTTTAATTGTGTCGTTTGAATTATGACTCCCTAATGAAAGGGAGTCCAGGTCTTTGATTGATTCTGATTGAACATTATTTCTATAATTATGTTAAACTATTACTCCTTACCTTATTTCACTGCTCGTTTTGAAAACTATAAATACTCTAGTCTTTCACGAACACAGACACAGATTGGTCTGTTCAACAAATATCTCTCTCACAATTAAAAAACTCTCTACTCTCTCTTCTGTGCTAACTACTACTATTCTAAGTTAGTCGGTTGCAAGCCAAGGCTAACCATTGTGCATCTCCTACTTTCATGTTTGTGTTACCGCTTTCTTCACTTCACTGGTATGTTCTGATTTAGATTTCAGTCCCCAAACCAACATATTTCTACTACTGTTATAATTCAGCATGCTTTGCTTTTACTTATTATTCAGCATGTATCAGGATCCTGAACTCCCCTCTGCGTGTTAAGTTAGGCTTTATTTGTTTATGACCAGCATGTTTCTGTATACTTAGCACCTACTTCTTACATGCCTATGACTGGTACATTAGTTTAACCATGGCCTTAGTTGTTTTAGGGGTTAATCTAACCTAGTACCTTACTGTACCCCTAATCCTCTAGACCCTTAGGAGTTTCTGATTGTATGTCTATATGTGTATTTGCCTGCTACATGTCTGCCCTCACATGCTCTGTATTTGTCCCTCAAATATCATTACCCCTGTTTGTGATTGTTGGACTATCCTTGGTCCTTTGTGTGATGTTAAGCTTCTATTTCCTTCTTCAAAACTGTTTTCTTACTTACCCTTTCTCAAAACTGTTTCTTACTTAAACCCCCTTTAAAAAATAAAAAACACTCTCACATATACTCTTAGAAGTCTAAGTTCAGCCCCTTCGTGTGAGCACTGCTTTGGGGACCCTTTGAGTGCCCTCTGAACTCCAACACACAAGGCTGGCACTTCCTACACTGCACATGTTTAATTCTTTGGCTATGTCTGGGTGTGAGCACTGCCCAGGAGCCCTTGAGGTCCTTAGGGAACTTTGACATACCCGGACTATGAAAGGCTATAAAACACCAAAGGCATTGAGGTTTGGAATATCTCAGCCTAATTGAAGGCTCCCTAAAGAAGTAACTTCTTATTTTTCCTTTGGTTGTATAATTCATAATTCCCGGCCTGTAATAATTTGTAAACAGATATTTAGGAATGGATAGTGGAAAGAGGAGGGTAGTTATATAGATTATCCATGTTAAGGGGTAGATACCATGCTTTCTAAGTTTACATTTCTTACGTGTGCACTAGAAATTCATGCTTAGGGCTGATTGTATGCGAGCATATCATGCATTAGATATCATGTTCCTTAGGTCCATGTTTACTGCTTCAGCATCCTATTATGGTGTTATCATATAGAAATCATGCTTTAGGATTAAATGTTAATATAAACTCGTCATTCATGTAAACCAATTCTAATATCGATGTAATGTCGTGGTACACCTAGGAATCATGCTTAGGATAATAATGCGCTAACAAATAAGTCATCCCCATACTTGCTGCATAGCATGTTCAAATATTGTGACTTCATGCATTTAGAAATCCTGCCTAGGAATTCTGCATATCACCCATTCTGCATCCTTATGTGTGCATATTAGATATCATTTCTTAGGACCTCATTCAACACATAGTTTAACTACTGACTGCATGAAAAAGGCTCCTAAGAATAATTTCACCATGTTTCCAAACAACTAGTAATAGTTCTGTATTTTGCAACACCTAAGTGCAGCATGTTTAGGCAAACTAACTTGTAACAGTTTCTTTAATAATCTGGATAATTACTGAGTGTTTTCATACGCTTAAGCAAGATTTAGGTGTTAAATATATTAAAACTGGAAGCATACTCCTTATACCCGCTGCTTGACTATTAATGGTTATAATCAGTAAGAAACTGATAAAATTCATCTTTTGAAATCAGTAATAAAGTTGCCTCACTATTTCATTCTAACCTAGATATCATGCCTTAGGTTCTGAAGTTAATAAAGCCTTACTTGTGTTTGAGTCGTGCTAATCATGTGCATAATCTGGGGAGGAATACTTGGGCCTCGTATCTGCTCTTATTTGTTTCCCTTATCTGAAGTCCTAAATGTCGTTGTTTGTCGCTTAGAATCTTGTCCTTTAAACCTAGGGGTCAACCTAGTACTTCCTTTTAGGATAGTAGTCCTAGCCTCCTCCAGGACTGATAGGATGGGACGGGTAATAGCACACAATAGAATCTGTGACCAACACACGCTTTAATTACCTTCACAGGGTGGGAAGGGTAGAATATGGATATGATGACCGGTGCGCTAATACCACGTGCATCCCCTCTTCGAGGAGTGATTACCGGATATTGCATTGATGTGATCCATATTATTATAAACCTAGGACACATGTATACGCTAGTGTTTTTCTAAACATCTGCATGCTTAAGATTTAAATCGCCTCTTATTTGAGCCTTTACTTGTTATTTGCTAGTTGTACAAATTCACAAAATTATTTGGCCGGGAACCACACTTGTGGATGCTGAGGGGTGCCTAACATCTTCCCCTTAGGATAATTTTAAGCCCTTACCCAAATCTCTGGTTAGCAACGCAGTTATAATTGAACCCCTTAGGTGCCCTAACGCACCATTAAAATTGTTAGGTGGCGACTCTTCAAAATATGCAAACCCTTTCCCAAAAGGAAAGAGTTGTCCCAACCAATGTCATAAACCCGTCCAAGAGGAAAATGAGGGGGCGTGACACCGTTTAGACTGAAAATGCGGGGGATACTTATCAAAGATTGGTAACTAGGATGCTCAAAGACCAGCTCAGTAAGACCATGGAGGTATATAAAGATGATATGTTGGTGAAGTCCAAAAGGGCAGAGGCTCACATTGATCATTTGAAAGAAACTTTTGACATACTCAGGTGATACGGAATGAATCTGAACCTGGAGAAATGCACGTTTGGCGTAGCCTCGAGAAAGTTCTTGGGTTTCCTTGTGTCGCGTCAAGGGATCGAGGTCAATACAGACCAAATCAAAGCTATTGAGGGGATACCAGAACTCTTAACCACCAAAAAGCAAGTCCGGGGAGCAACTCCTCGTCTATCTGGCCGTATCGGAGATAGCAGTAAGCAGTCCTAATAAAAAAAAGGTATGCAATCTCCCATCTGTTGCATTAGCAAAACACTCATCGGCGCCGAGACGAGGTACCTTCACCTCAAAAAAGTGGCTCTGGCTTTGGTCGTAGCTTCACGAAAGCTTAGACCCTATTTCCAATGCCACCCCATCTCGATCGTCACAACTTTTCCCTTGAGGACCATTGTGTGTAAACCCAAGCTATTGTGGAGGCTGACCAAAGGGTCCATCAAGCTAAGTGAGCACGATATCACATACCAGTCGCGAACGGCGATAAAGTCATAAGTGCTCAATGACTTCGTCTCCGACTTCAGTGCAAAAATAATGCCTGAATTCAAAAGGGAAGTCGTCCAAGCTTCCCTCCAAACGCGAGACCCTTAGGTCCTATACACCAATGGTGCATCCAACGCATCAGGGTATGGAATGGGACTCGTACTCGAGGTCCCAACAGCGCCCGTATATGACTAACAATGAGGCCGGGTATGAGGTCGTAATTGCAGGGTTAAGGCTAGCACTCAAATATGGGGCAAAACGGTTGAAACTCCGTTGTGATTACCAGCTCGTAGTCAACCAAGTCATATGGACTTTCCAAATCAAGGAACAAAGATTGCAGAAGTACCTGACCGAACTTTGCAAGATATTGCCTAAGTCGATGAATGCCAGGTCAGTCAAATCCCATGAGCATAGAATGCCGAAGTAGATGGCCTCGCCAAACTAGCCGCAGCTACCAAAAGCATCATAATCGGAGATAAAAGAGTAGCCCACCTCCTCAACTCATCACTAGACCAAGTTGAGGTACGAACCATAAACTTAACTTGGGACTGGCACAATTGTATTACCCATGTTTGCAGGACAGCACACTCCTAGACAACAAAAAGGAGGCTAAGAAAGTAAGAATGCAAGCAGCCAGATACAGTCTCCTTCATAGCAAACTGTACAAGAGGACTTACGGCAGACCTCTGGCGAAGTGCTTGGGCCCGAACCAAACCCAGCGCATACTCAAAAAAGCCCATGAAAGCCATTGCAGAGCTTACTCCGACAATCGAGCACTGGTTAGATGACTCATACAGGTGGGATACTACTAGCCCACGATAAAAAGGGATGTCGAGACTTCATGAAGAAATGCAAATAGTTCCATAAGGATGCCTCAATGATTGACCAAGCATGAAAATACCTCCAATCGGCCACCTCCCATTGGCCATTCATCAAATAGGGAATGGACATCGTGGGCCCTCTCCCAGTAGGGCGAGGTAATGTACAATTCCTTTTGGTTTTAACTGACTATTTCTCTAAATGGGTGGAAGAAAGAGCGTTCGCCGAAATACGGAAACAGGAGGTAATCACCTTTATATGGAGAAACATCATATGATGGTTCGGCCTACCCAAGGAAATCAGTTGTGACAACGGACCTAGTTCACAGGAAAGAAAACCGCCGAGTTTTTCAAAAAATGGCATATCAAGAAGATACTCTCAACTCCATACCATCTAGAGGGTAACGAGCTAGCAGAATCATCCAATAAGTCCATATTAAACATCATGTAGAAAAAGCTCGAAGATGCCAAGAGGCTGGGGCCAAAAATGCTGCCTGAAGTATTATAGACCTATCGAACAAATCCAAAGACGAGCACAGGAGAGACGCCCTACTCTTTGATCTATAGGACTGAGGCAGTAATACCGGTCGAGGTCGGAGAACCCAGCCTAAGGTACTCCCATAAAAGCGACATGAGTAACAATGAGAGCAGAAGGCAAAAACTCAACGAAATTGATGAACGGAGAGATATGACCTACATAAGAATGGTCGCCCAAAAACAACAATCAAAATGTTATTAAAACAAGAAAGCAAAGGCCCGGCCGCTTAAAGGCGGGGACTACGTACTGAAAGCCAAAACTCAAGCGAGCAATGATCCCCGAGAATACAAGCTGGGAACAAACTGGGATGGTCCATACAAAATCACAGCCAAAGCGAACAAGGATTTATTCCAACTAGAGACAATGGAAGGAAAGCTATTACCAAACAACTAGAATATAAACCACCTCAAATACTTCAACTTCTGAGAGAAAAAGCGTCCCCAAGTCATACTTTTTTCCCTCACTTGAGTTTTGTCCCATTTTGGTTTTCTCGAGGAGCTTTTTAACGAGGCAGTGAAGGGAACACTTCAATTCGAAGAACGTGAAGGTAGGATCGTGGTTACTATTTCATTGCTCGACCTCTCAATACTCTCTAGGTCAACTAATGAAGGGACTAGATAGACTGGAACGCCAGCCAACACACAAAATCTGTAATTTTCTCCAAGTATGTAACCAAAGAAATAATGTCAAAGCAATAAGAAACTTACGCTTATCAGCACACATTTATCGTGTTAAGGTTATGTTTGACCTCGCTGGAAAAAATACCTACCGGCCCTCAGCCGCGATTTAGTGAAAGGTTATGTTCGACCCTGCTCGAACAAATACATGCCAGCCCTCAACCGTAATTTAACGAAAGGTTATGTTCAACCCAGCTCAACATGCCTAGCCACCGGCCCTCGGCCGCGATTTAACAAAAGGTTATGTTTGATCCAGCACGAACAAACACCTACCGGCCCTCATCCACGATTTAATGAAAGCTTATATTCGACCCCGCTCGAACAAACACCTACCAGCTCTCGGTTGTGATTTAATGAAGGGTTATGTTTGAACCAGCTCGAACAAGCACCTACCGGCCCTTGACCATAATTTAACGAAAGGTTATCTTTTACCCAGCTCGAAAAAACACCCACCGGCCCTCAAACACTATTTAATGAAAGGTTATGGTCTACCTCGCTCGAACAAACACCTACCGGTCCACGATCGCGATTTAGGGAAAGATTATGGCCGTCCTCGCTCAAGCAAACACCTACCGGCCCTCAGCTGCGATCTAAGGAAAGATTATGATCGCCCTAGCTCAAACAAACACCTATCAGCCCTCGGCCACGTTTCAACAAAGAAACAAAAATATACACAAGTACAGAAAATAAACCACTGGAATAGAAGAAGATGCAAGGAACAACTTTGATATTTCATATACATAAACTGGTTACAAAAGGCTTGTGAAGCCGCCGGAAAAAAAAACAAAAAATCAAAAAATAAAACTATTGGTCACCGTCATTACAACCTTCAATATCCTCGTCAGCTCGATCTTCAACATGATCGCCACCCAGACCGCCAGCTCCCTCACCATCCCGGCCCCCAGAACTTTTGCTATCCTTGCCTGGAGGGTATAAATCATACAAGGACTCGTACTCAAGGTGATCTATAGCATCCTCGTCTCCCTTATCATTCTCACCATGACAAGGAGTAGCTGGATCATAATCACACGCAATCTGAGTCTCGCAAGATTTGATACGAGCACCCTCAAAGTCTGCAGCAGAAATGGAGCTCGCTACATGTAGCTCACGAAGCACATCCAGCATGGCCTCGACATGAATCCACTCTTCGTATAAATCACAAGGAATGTTGGGGAAGCTGGAAGTTGCATATGAAGAAGGTCATTCAAGTAGTTTAGCATTCTCGGCCTCCAAAGAAGCTACTTGATCGTAAAGACCAGAGGTCTCTCTCTCCAACTCCACAATCCTCTCATCGAGCCGCTCTTCTTTGAGCCTTGCCGTTGCTAAATCATTTTCTCACTCGGCATGGAGAGTTTGAATCACCACCTCAAGAGACTCCGCCTTCTTCAAAGCCTCCAACCGAGCGGACCCCGCCTCCTCTAGCTCCTCCATCTTCTCGGCGATCTCGCCACTAAGAGCCTTCGCCCTGAACTGACACTCCTCAAGCTGCCCTAGTAGTGAAACCACCTGAGCTTGGATATCACTGTACTAGGCTTCGACCCCCCAGATGAGCTCGAGTTCTTCCTCCTTGCTCCTCAACGTCCCTCCAAGACTCTGCACTTCCCCACCATCTGCACTAGCTCCTCGTCTCTTGCCTTCAAGTTGTCCCTCAATTGGCGCACATCGTCACTTTCGTGGAGCCAACACCGAAGCTTCTGGTACTTCTCAAGGAACTTGAAGTACTTATCCTTCAAATTCACATAAATGTCTTTGCGTCTCTACTTCCGACGAGCACTCTCAATCTCCAGGACGGCTATCTACAAAATAAATAAAGTGAGAACCTACGAAAGAACAAAGCCTAAAGAAAATAATGGATAGCAAATGTACTCACCTGAAGGGCGAGGCCAGTAATGTTATTTGACAGGTCGTTGCCATCTATAATCATGAGGGTCTTACCCTCAACTTCATAACAAATAGGGACAAGGAAGGGGATAATCTTCTCAGTATCCATGAGCATATTACGGTCCATCGGGATCGATATAGTCCTCGAACCCCCTTCCAAACTCACTTCAATTTGAGTAAGACCCTCGTCAATCATCCTCAACTCGTCCATGTCCATGTCGGAGTTAAATTTAACATCCTCATCAACGACGACTTTCCTTCTATATCAGTCGAGGAAGGCACGTCTGGTGTGACCCCGGAAGATGAGGCCTCTCCACGCCTTGAAGGAATAGTGTCGCCATTTCTTACCACGCCTTTGTTTCCCTCCCCCGCAGGACACATATATTTGTTTCATCATAACAAGGGGCCTCAGAACATGCCTCTGGGATGTCCCCGATATGCACTATGGCCGTTTCCCGAAGGACAAGGCCACTATATCCTACAACGACGGTCGCCGGTCTCTCTCCCCCGACATCCACGCCCCTCCTCTTACAAGGCATCAAACCACCATCTTCAGGAGAGACGTCTTCCTCATCAATTAGCGAATAAGGTCGGGAGACAGGAGCCGCAGAAGGAATGAAGACGGGCTCCTGAGTTACGGTAGCTGAGGTCAAGATCGGAATGTAGTGGCCATGATAGGAGCCAAAGTCGAGGAGGCAGTAGCCGCTCTACAGAAAGAAGGCACCGGTGCCCAGCTCCTCCGAGAACCCTACCTGAGAAAAAGACAGTTATGTCAACAAAATGAATCTGCATATAATAGGAGAGGGAGTGACCACGACCAAAGATAGGAAATTACCAATTGAAGGGAGAGCATGCCCGAATTTCTTGAAAATACTCAGCCAATCACAGATCCCTACAATTTGACGGAGGAGTCGCTAGACCCAGTCAGAAATATAAGGGGCCAGAAAAGGAGGCTGATTGTTGTCTACAAAAGGGAAAACAAAAAAATCATCATTAATCAAAGTTCGGAATCAAAACAAAAGACAGAAGGAAACAGGGCACTCATGAGTGTAGTTCCAAGCTTCGGGGAAGCCGTCGATGTTGGCCACGACATCCTCGATCCTGACAAAGAGGAATTTAAGCCAGAACTGACGATTATCTTTGTCATCCATCTTCGCCACAAGCACTTGCCTCCTCGGTGGCGAAAGTTCAACATCGTCCCCCTATAAAAGCCGCGGGTGAACAGATGTATCAAGTGCCGTAGTGTCAGTTCGACCCCGACTAGCTCGGCGAATTTGGTCATCATCTTTATCAACTTGTAGACATATGGTGCAAGCTGAGTCGGGAAAACACTGTAGTGGCGACAAAATTCCTCCACTAGCGAGAGGAGAGGGAGAGAATAACCGATGAGGAAGGGATAGGTATAGAGGCGCAATACCCAGGGCGGTGTACCTGTACCACATCCTCTTTGGTTGGGATTAGCTCAACATGGCTACGAAGGCCGAATTTGGTCTTGAGCTCCGCCAATTCTTTCTTGGGTGACTCATTCACTCTATCTTCTTAAGTATCATTTATTGCTATTTATTGATATTGAATGGTACACTACTGCCTTTATTTCTTGGAATATTTATTGCATGTTACCGCCACTATCCGACTATATCTACATAGCATTTTGTTGCTTTTTCAAAAACTCTATTTTAGGGATATTATTGTTAGCTAAGTTTAATCCTCGTTTATACAAATTTAAATATTTGAATCAAGATCTATATTTTTTGGTCAAACAAAAATAATCAAGAATATTAGGTAAACGAATTAAAGGTACAATGAATAATCAAATCAGTTGTAATGTTATGGCCCAGCTTGAACTTGGATTGTTTAGTTTCTGCCCTCAGTTGAATCCTTGGCTCGAAGCTAATCGAGAACAAAGAAACAGTAAAGTAAGAACCATGCAAGAGCTATAAAAAAATAAATTTGTATCGTCTTGGTAGGCGTGTTACAATGTCTCTTATCAAAGAGAAACCTTCCCCTTTATATAGTAGGAGAGTTTCACCCCTAGTACAAGTCTAAAAAAAGGTAAAGATCCTCTTCCCCTATTAATTACTGATCTGTAGCCGTCATCGAGCGAAATTCGCACCGTGATATCTGGTTGGTTCCGGATACCACGGGTCTCCTACAACCATTCATTGCACTTCCCGAAGTCTCAAAACTCGTCCCGAGTCCGGGATGCATCATCATTCCATGTCTGATGGCGAGCACTCCGTTCGGGACTTGATACAAAGAGTTCCCAGCTTCGATTTAGATCTCACATATTCATACTCTTTCTTCGTTTGACCCACCGGGAAATCGGGATGTGCGTTAGTCCCGATTTCACCTGTATACAGTAATCAAAATTTTATTTTAGTGATCACGAAAATGAGAGAGCTAGGGGTTCTATCATGCTGTCTACTTAAGTTTCATTTTCCAGTTTACACCATAAAGTCAAAAGAGAGACATTTCTTTTAACTCAAAGTTCATTTGTTTTTTCTAGCTCAAAGTTTTAGTCCCATACAAGCATGGCTGGTGATTATCTCAATCCGCTATTATATTCAAACGTGTATTGGCGGCCATTACGACAGCTCTGGCTGTTTCTGTGTACTGCAAAAAGATAAAAGGCATGCACCAGCCGGGAATCGAACCCGGGTCTGTACCGTGGCAGGGTACTATTCTACCACTAGACCACTGGTGCTCAGCTGTTGGACGGTCCATACCAAATTTACTTTTATGTTTCTTACACAGAAAGGGGCTACAAACATCCAATTTTTTTTTTCTTATGCAATCCATCAATATTCAAACATTATAATTACCTGAGATCAATTTTTGAAGAATTAACCTAAATAGCGGCCCACCTAATTTCTTAAATTAAAAATAGTCATCAGATATATAATAAGTGTATAATTATGTATAATCAAAATATAATATATATATACCGGCTAGTAAAAATAAACAAAAACCCCGCAGGTTATTTGTGTAAAAATCCCATCATTTTTGCTAAAGCTGTAATAATAAAAACACTAAACGGGAATTAATAATACTGAAGTACAACACAACAAAGCACAAAAGCACCCGTTTACGTGGCCAAATGACGTACCCATATCCTCGCAAAATCCGAGCTGTGCGATTTTTAACTGTTAGCCTAAAGTTGTCAAAGCGTAGAGGTTGGAGAAAGCGGGAAAAAATGGCGATTTCCATTTTTAGGCCTTCTTTTTCTCGTCCTCACCACTTCCTCTATTCAGCTAATTCACAAAAATTTAGCTCAATTTCTGTCACAAAGAAGCAGAGCTTTCTTCCTTGTGCTTCAGCGGATTCTGCTATTACGCGGTAAATATGAAAAAAACTTACAATAGTTTCATTTTTTTTTTTACAATATTATGTATTTCAGTAGCAAATGTAGTTTCTGAATTCTGGTAGCAAGTTTGGTACAAATACTGCCTTTGTCTTAAATATATGCTAGTTAAATTTTAGTTATGTAACGATAGTGTGATGAATTTTTTATACTCAGTATAATTTAACATGTTATAGCAAGTTACTTAACATTTAGCCTAGTCTACTAATCAACAGCAACAACAATATACCCAGCGCGGTCCCACTAGTGGGGTATGTGTATGCGGCTTTACCCGTATCTTGTGAAAGTAAAGAGACTGTTTCCGATAGATCTGGGCTCGTATTCTAGTCTACCAAGCAATGCTATTAGTTAGAGCTACCTGCAATTAGCTTTTAAGTGACCTGATTGTATTAATATTTTTTATCTCGTAAGTGAATAGAACTTGAATTCTTTAGAAAAAATGTATGTTTATCTTAGTTCGTATCTCGTTGTCTCGAAGAAGTGATGGTTATGGTGTATCCGCCTATATTTGTTATTTGCAGGCAAGAGGTGTCATTGTGTGTTGGAACGTACATAATTCCACATCCAAACAAGGCAAGTATTAATGCATATTGATCTTTTAAAATGACTCTTTTAGTTCTGTAATTTTCTCTCTATTTGCCGATATCACTAGCTGAGGCTGATTCAGGTTTTCGGTTTAGGTGGTTCAACTTTTAAGTTCTTATCATGGAATTCATCGGACTTTTGAAAATATGGATCCAATATTTAATATTCATCGAATTTTACTATTTTCTACATGTATTTATATTCTATGCCGAAAGTTGAACCCAGTAGATGAGGCTGCATCCACCTGTGAATTCAATAGTACTACTTCCTCCCTTTCATTTCATATGACAACGTTTTTATGGGATGGAGTTTAAGGAAGAAAAGAAAACTTTTGGCATCAAAAGTAACCTTAGAACTTGTAGACATAAACGTGTGTACATTTCTATGGTTATAAGAGTGTAAAACAAGAAGTTTAAAGTTAAAAAGTTTTCAAATATAGAAATGTGTCTTTTTTCTTAAACATGCTAAAAATGGAAAAGTGTCATATAAAATGAAACAAAGGGAGTATTGTGTTAGCTCTACATCTACCAAGTACCAACTACTATTGGCTGTGTTGAATGTTTATGTTTTGAAGGTTGAGAAAGGTGGAGAAGATGCATTCTTTGTGAGTAGTGATAATGGGAGAGTGATTGCTGTTGCTGATGGTGTCTCTGGGTGAGATGCTTTATTACATTGTCTTTTGAAGATGGCCTTTCTCCTTCATTAAAGCATAGTTGCTTTGTCTAATTGATTTTATTGGATGTCCCCGAAGGGACGTACTTCCTCTATCTCATTTAATACGACACTACTATTATCTGAAAATAGTTCTTTTTTTTACTGCAACTTTTTATCATAATTTCAGGTACTTTAATTGTAAAAAAATGTGATTTATAAGTAACTTTATATAGTTTTATAAATGTGCAGATGTTAAATACAATTTTAAGAATCAATGTCTGGTACTACAGGAGGCAGCAGTAGGGAATTTTATGCAAAATACTCCGAACCCGTCATTCTTTTGGACAAAAGGAGTATGAACTTTGTAAACATATTAGTTTGGAATTTGTTCTTAGTAGAAAAGTTAGATATGGGGCAGTTACATGTTATTCTGGACTTCTTTCTAGTTGCCGTTCTCGAGGATTAGGACCCAACGCACTCCTATTTGGTGATCCCTATAGCCACATGCTACTGTTGAATTAAATCAACAGAATTAGTAGAAGCTGCAACTTATAAGGAGGTAATCGCAAGTGGAAACTTTTATCTTAGGAAGCGACAAGAAAATATAACATGGCATTTAATGTCCCTTAACAACCAAATCAATATATCATTTAACGTCCCTTAACAACCAAATCAATATATCATTTAACTGTACATCTATACCTCAATCCCGAACTAATTAGAAACAAGCTGCTGTCTGCTTCAAGGAAGAATCAAATGCAGGACCTCCCTCAAGTTATTTTCTTATGTTCCTTCTTTAGTTTCTTTAGGAGGTGGTAGGAGGAAAGGGAAAAAAATGGGGAAAGGTCCATACTAAGACGTCAATCACCTTAAGAAAAATTATATCTTGACTCTGCAAGTTAGAGCTATTATCTTATTTGAAAGTTACTGGAAAAAGATTTTGAATCTCAAGCTCTGCCTTTGGAGCATCTTCCACTGCTTAGTAATGATACCACGCTTTCTTTTTTCTTGCTAAGGAAGGGCTTGGGAAGCATGTCGTATTCTTAAGATAATCTCATAGACACATTGCCTAAAGCACTTAAGTAGTTGAGTTTACTAGTTTCTTGATATGTCTGCATAGTTCCCCCATTCATGACACCTCAAATCTTGCTCTTGTTTCTTCCATGATCATGAATAAGGAACATAGGTGATATGATAAGGCAAATATTTTCCTCAAACGTGGCCATAAACTTTACAGAAACATGGAATGGTATAAGCCAACTTTTAAGATGTTTTGTATCTTCTATGACATGGCATGAACAATTGCAACATGCTATTTGTTTATCTTCGTTTTCCGTTTGTGTTTTATATGACGGTGCACTTTCATGTGTTAGTTTTTAGATTTATACATGATTGACAAAATTAGTAGCTCCAGATCCTCCGTGATCTATATGATATATAAGGATGAATGTTATCATACATTATTCCTTAAGTTGAATCTTTTAAATGATACCATCAGGTTCCCGTTAATTTTGTATCGATATTGGAACTATAACTTGGTTGGAGTAGGAAAACCATAAATTGGAAGTAGAGGATCCGGCTTCCCAAAAATTATTATTTCTAATTCTGAGTGGTATATCAGTGGAGGTTCAAATTTCATCCCGCGCTTTTTAGAATTACACACATATAAAAAACTTGTGCATACATGGAGTTCTCATCATATACAATGAAATGATATTAACAAACTCTCAGGGCTAAACCTTGTCAGCTAATGAGGCATTATTATGTTTCCGACTCTTATGTAACTTACGCTCGCAATCAACGAATTTAACTCCTCATATCACTTAGTGCAGCACTTAAATTGCTATAAGTCTCCATTGGCATTATCTCCAACTGACAATATTTTGATATGCTTGGAGTTGCATAGAAATATGACTTGTGTCTTTTTCATCAAATGTTCTTGACAGTTGGGCTGAAAAGAATGTGGATCCTGCATTGTTCTCCAGAGAATTGATGGCTAATGTTTCTTCTTTGGTGGGGAATGAGGAGGAGGTACCAATGTTGTAGAGATGAACCATCCTTATTTTAAGTTAGTTTCATCATTGAGTCATATTAACCGATAATGACCTGTGTTTCCTTTAAAGAAATTTACCTAGCGTTAATTACATAATATGGCAGGTCAAGTATGATCCGCAGATTCTCATAAAGGGAGCACATGCTGCTACATCATCTATTGGTTCAGCTACAGTGTAGGTTCTTTTGTCTTGAGCACCGTTGTTCTTAATCATTGATAGTCATCCAGATTGAGGGACTTAGTTATCATCATTGACTGCCACTTTATATCTGGCACACAGAATTGTCACTATGTTCGAGAATGGGATTTTGAAGATAGCCAGTGTTGGGGATTGTGGACTACGGATTGTTCGTAAAGGTACAGGCTCATATTTTTCTTTTGTGCCTTTTAACTTTCTAAATTTTCAAATTTTATGTGATGTCATTATTACCTATTCGGACGTAGGTCAGATGATTTTCTCCACTTTCCCACAAGAACATTATTTTGACTGCCCTTACCAGTTGAGCTCAGAGGCTGTTACTCAAACATACCTTGATGCCATAGTATGGAAAATTATATACGGTGAATCATATTACACTTCAATATCTTTCTAGGTTTCTTCTGCTACACCATAGAAATTTCGTGATGTTATATTTGACTCTTAGAGTAAGCAATGCTCTCTGTTCCGTCTCTGTGTATGTACTTTTACAGGTTAGCAGTGTGGATTTGAAAGAGGGAGACACAATCATAATGGGCTCAGATGGCCTCTTTGATAATGTTTTCAATCAGGAGATTGTTTCAGTTATGACCACACACGATGATGTCTCTAATGCTGGTACTTGTTTTCTGCTTTATCTAAATTCTGCTCAGGACCGGTGACCTCATTTCTGTGGTATTCTTAGTGGTTTGGTATCAATGTTAGCAAAGGCATTAGCTGAACTGGCGAAGAACCATTCTGTGGATACCAAATTTGACTCCCCCTATTCACTGGAGGCTAGAGCAAGGGTAAATTTTCAAACCGATTCAGGATACAGATTGTCCTCCAAAACAATGTCTATCACGGATCAAGATGCTATTTATTTATTTCGTCCCTTTGACTAGCAGGGGTTTGATGTTCCTTTGTGGAAGAAATTTTTCGGAATGAAGTTAACAGGCATGACTAGCAGGAATCTTTTTCGAGCCTTTTCTTCCGTTTTTTTTTTTGACATGCTTGACAAGGTTTTTTCCTGTAAACCTTGAACAGGAGGAAAGCTCGATGATATTACAGTCATTGTTGGAAAGGTGAAAATCTCGTGAGCAAGCTGGCCTGTTGATATTTATTTATTTTTAAAAGAGAAGCTCGTGGACAAGTCATATATACATTGGCCGGGTGCCGTCTCCTGAATCTTTGGGCAATTAAATGGTGTTCTGAACTACGAGCTCAAGGATTGTAAGAAAAGAACAGCTTCAAACAACACTCAGCGATTGTTTTTGTATTGTGTTATTTCAAGGTTTCTGTCGTAAGACAATATTTTGGCTCTAAAAATCTGTATGACATTTGAGACGACGTAAAATTCTTTATTGTTCAAATTTACAACCATGAAAAGCTTGCTAACTTTTTTAACACCTACAGTCTCCATTGAAAGGTCACTTAATCATCATATGTTAACAGCTACTTGTGTTTCCTAGATGGAGTTTAGTATTTCTTATGTTTTTTTTTTAATTTTCTGTAATATATAGGAATAACTGAATTACTTTTCCATCACATAATGACCTTGTGCAGTAAACTAAAGTTGGATGACGATCCATGAAATTAACCCCCGTAAATTGGTGAATAACTTTTATATTTTGCAAGAACATCAGCCTTTTTTCCTGGCAAAGAATCTATTGTTTTGCATCACATAAAAGCAAAATGGAAAGAGATTCAACCATTACTTTAGGAAAGGACTTTAAAATTCAAGAAACTGCTACTTTACCCTCATAATCACTCAAGGATGGGAAGAAATTAGCTGGACTTGGATGATTTTATACTGTTTTTGCTTTGGGGGTGCTTTTCTCGGAAGATTGCGTTATTTTAACATAGTGCTTATAGTCCTGAATCTGCTTGGGATAGTAAGTGCAGGTAAAATGAGAAAAAATGCACTAATTTAAGCGTCGCTGGTATATGTTAGGATCGGGAATCGGGGTAGTGCAGAATTTAGCTAAACAATATTATAATGACAATAACAAAGACAACACAAGTTGATAACAATGTCAATTAAAGCATATAAAGAAGACACAAATTTAACGTGGTTCGGTCAAAGTGACATACTTCCACAAGCGGAAGTAGCAAATTCACTATATCAATAAGAGTACAAAAGAGAGTACAAATTTAGAGTAAGTACTCTAATTAATCCGAAATACTCCCGCAAGAATAACCTCACAAGATCACTCCAAAGAAAGATCACACAAGTGTTTCCCAACACTCAACTCTCATATAAAATACTCTCAATAAATAAAGGAGGAGAGGAAGAAACAAGAAATGAAGACTCCAATCTTATTGGTGAATAACAAATGAGCCAGAATCTGCTCAATTTATAACCAAAGGAATTGGAATTGCTTGGTTATAACTTGGCCAGTAACTCTCAATTCTTATGGTTTCAAATTGGCCTCTTAGAACAAGGCCAAAACAAGGCCACATTATTACAGTATATATATTCCAACGGTATATCGCGTGAAACATATATTGGATGCAACATGTATTGAATTGTGTGACCTTCTCATCTAAAAGTTTATGTTGTTAGAGAGAACACACATTTATTTATTTATTTATGTCCTTAACAACATTACATAAGCCAATTGGTTTGGACCTAGTTAGCTTTACTTGAGAATTAGATGTGTAACTAACACAAGAAGGATGATATTGTTTAGACTTTTGGCCACCTCTTTCAGATTGTTAATGGCATATACACATGATCTTATTTAAGCAAAGTCCGTCTATTATCACAACTCAACTTCTATGTTAGTTTCGGTCTGGGCATGGAGCTGTAGAGGTCTAAGGCTTTACTTTTCATCCCAAATTGATGTTTACATCGCTTTATTTTCAAGTGGTGTCGGTCTATAATATATGCATATTGAAGGTTTTCAATGAATGGAATGACACCTTGTAAAAGGGTGACTCTGTCACTTTGTTGGTCCTCCTCATGTGGACTAGCTTAATCATTAGAGCGCACTTGAATTGAGTACTATAATGTGCAGTGGCGGATTCACCTTAGGCTAATTGACACATCTTCATCAAAAAATTACTATGTAGGTAGGTTAAAGAAAAGTATGTATATATACGGAGCGGGAAACAGGATTTAAAGCTAATGGGTTCGAAATTCTAATCTTTTTAAGTTACTGGTATATAGGATAAATATATTCATATTAAATGCTCATATAATAGAACGACATGTGAAGCTGAAGACATATGAAGAGCGAGGCAAGTGGAAATCAAGTCCTTCCTGAAGGGAATGTCGCTCATAAAGACAAATAAATATCTACCACCCGGTAGTATTCAATGGAGAATATTCTGCAGTATTGAATACGTAGTCCATTATAGAGAACATAGCATTCATAGCCTACCATTACACATTCATCAATGACCCCATAATTATCATTTAAGAGAGACTTGATCTTAGGACCTTGTTCCTTAGATGCAACTATAAATAGTGATTTCAACAGCTATTATAAGGGACACAAATTTTCTGACAAACTTATGTTATATATTGTTCAAACACTCAATAAAATTTTGTTTCTTGATTATTAATATTGTTATTACTGCCTTCGGAAACTCTGCTCCCGATACCAAGCTATATGTTGTCTTATCTTGATTTCAACGCTAAGTCTTGCATTCTTATTTAAGTTATTTACATTTTGGGATCAGATCGATTCGCTTGTCTATAAACCACGTATAAATTCAATTGTACCGTTTTATGGGTAAACATTTTGGTACCCGTCGTGGGTCTTAGACAGTTGCGTAATTGAATTGATCATTGCATCTATTACTAATCTGTTTGATTCTTTGTCTCTTAGCAAAATCATACAAAATGGAAGTTGACGATGTCAACACACAACGTTGAGGCTCAAGGAAATCAGGTTCAACACAAAAACTCGATCAGTGATACCTGCAACGAGGAAGATGAGGCCACGCCAGTCCATGGTGGGAAATATCCACCACATGTTTGGGAGGCAACTCCTGATGATGCTGAAGACGAGCACGCCACAGAATCAGTGAGAATCCCGAGAGAGCAACAAAAGGTTTTTATGTATCATCTCTCACGGCAAGATAAGGTCATGATAGAGTTGAGTCAAGCGTTGTCGGGTTCTTCTAACAATGCAAATAGACTAGGTCCAGTCCCTCTCGGTGCTCCTGCAAACCAAACAAAAAAGAGGGTTGATAACAACACCCCAAGAGGTGAGGTCGACTTTGACAGGGCGGGGGGAACGGTAGAGGATCCAGTAACAACAATGAGAATGATCCTTTTAAAACCAAACTCGTGCAGTTCATGAGGGAAATAAATTCCCGAATGGATCAGATCCCGGGCGCACCGTCAATATTGAAAGAACTGAATTCGATGAAATACACTCAGTTGTCGTTCAAACCAAGCGCGGCACCGGAGTTGATCCCAAAGCGAGTCAAGATGCCAGACGTGCCAAAATATGATGGGACTTTGGATCCTCGGGAGCACATCACCACTTACACAACGGCAATGAAGTGAACGACTTAGCTCCGCACAAGATTGAGTCACTCTTATTGAAGAAATTTGGGGAGACCCTCACGAAAGGGGCTCTGACATGGTATTCACTCTTGCCCGAGCACTCAATAGATTCCGTCGAGATGCTTGCGGATTCTTTTATCAAGGCTCATGCCGGGACCAGGAAGATACAGGCCTGAAAGGCCGACATATTCAGAATTGCACAAGGAGAGTCTGAATTGCTGCAGCAGTTCGTGACCAAATTCCAGAAAGAAAGGATTTTGCTACCGGTTGTGCCAGACAAATGGGCAGCTGAGGCATTTAGTAAAAAAAGTCTACTCGAGTTTCAGGTAACAACATGGGCGGATGTTCACAACCAGTAATAGTCGAAGATAAGAATTGAGGATGACCAGCTCGATTTTCCGTCATCAACCAAGGGTCGAGGCAGGGAGAAGAATAAGGATAAATCGAAGGATGATTTTGATGTAAACCGATGGTCTTCAAAAGGTCGGTTTTTTCCCTATGAAAGGGCCGAAGGACGCAGCAGAGGTTCTCGGTCGATGGACAGATTCTCTACCAATAGAGAGCTGATCGCGACCGAAATAACATATCATTACAAGATAAAGAGGTATCGAGCTCCCGAGACTCCACCTACCGCAAGCTATCCGGATACAATTTCAACGTCAGCGTGGTAGAACTGGTATCGGCAATAAGAAAAATTACGGAAGCACGATTCCCGAGGTCGATGAGTTCAAACCCAGTTAGAGGGATCCTAATCTATAGTGCGAGTACCATGGGATCAACAGTCGCCGGACTAGGGATTGTTGGTATCTGCGTGAAGCGGTGGCGATGTTGCTGAAAAACGGCCATCCCAGAGAATTCTTAATTGATTGGGCTAAGAAAAACTACGGCCACAATAGGGATAACGCGGAACCCTCGAAAGTAGGAGAAGATCCCCTTCGTCTGACGATCAACATGATTTTCGGGGGAAATGAGATTAATGATGTAACTTTCTCGGCAGCAAAAAAGATGAAGATATCGGTGACCCATAGCAAGAGACTCTGGGAAGTCGTTGAGGATGACATCACCTTCACGGAAGAGGACGCAAATGGACTCCTACTATCACACAATGATGCCTTGGTAATCTCTCTTAATGTTTTAGAGTTTAATATTAAACGTGTTTTGGTATACCTAGGGAGTTCAGCCAACATTATATAATGGAGAGTGCTGGAACAAGCCAATCAAACCAGAAGCATTATTCCGGCCACAAAGCTCCTCGACGGGTTCCATTTGGCAAGTGTAATGATGGCGTGCGATAATTACTTATATTTTGATGTTATTTACCCCACTTTCTTGTTGTTTGGATGCTAATTTTTGCTACAATTGCTCTTAATAGAGCTTATTTCATGTGTAGGAATGCTTGGACGTGAATTGGAGAAAAGTTGCACGAAATGGCACCTCAGAGCTAAGAAATGGATCAATAAAGAAAACGTAGAAGGCAATGAAAATTCATGGCCATAGACAGTGCAAGTCATTGTCCAGGACACCCCAGATAGTGCCTTGCGCAGAAACATTGGCGCCATAGATAGTGCCTCGCACAAAAATATTGGTGCCCAGCAGGGCCTCGCGCCGACGATGTTATTCGAGCCAATTTTATTTCCTCCTTAGTTTTGGACGTGGACACGTTAACCCTACCTTATAAATACCTCTTAAAGTTATTTTTTTATAGGGGGAGGACGTTTTTAGAGATGTGAAATTCGACCCAAGGAGACAAGAACACGCTAGGAGCAAGGAGGAGAATTCTTCTATGAGTTTTTCACTTTCTTCTTCCTATTTTCATTATCAGTTATGAATTCTAGTATTATAGTTTGCATACTATTATGAATAGATAATTTGTTATCTAGGTTATTGATGGGAACCTTTTGTAAGATAAAATTCTCGTTATGTTTTTATATAATTGACCCATTAGATTTCTCTACTTGTTCAACTACGTGTTTACTGTTGTTATTTGAATGGCTATCAATTGACTGTGCCTATTTAGTGTGTATTGCTTGAGATAGGGTACATATTTAGGTAGTTGTTGAAAAACATCACTCATAATGTATGTGATATATCAATACGGGTGGTTTAAAGGTGGGATTAGAGATAATGAAACATTGGTGCGATCGTAGTGAGCGATGAATTAGTGCTAGCTAGCGTAGTTTGAGAGAATATGTCTAGTAAATTATGATAGTTGCTCGGGAGAAAATTATGACACCCGAAGTATTTACGATCGGTAGAGAATATTAAGGTGAAATTATAGAAGACGTAGCGGGAAGGATTCCGGCAATTGGGGAAATCATAACTCTAGACCTCCTCAATCTTTTCTCCATCCCTTAGTATCCCTAGTTATTAATTCACTACTTAATTTGTTATTTATTTAGTTAGGCATAATAATCTGACTCTGAAATTGTTCGAACTTGTCTTTTTAGTGATATTGAACAGTTATAGTGAAACCTTAGTTCTCTGTGGGATTCGATTCCGGACTTTTAGACCGGATTATATTCGCAGCGAACGCTTATCCTTTTTAGGACTAGAGTTGGCGTGATCATGTAACAACCCGAGGGGAAATCTTACTACCTATGAATGCCGAAGGGGTAATAAAATGACCATTTTCGAAGTAGTAGATGGCGATATGGGTTACAATATCATTCTTAGAAGACCATGGCTTCACGAGATGAAGGTTGTGCCATCAGTATACCATCAACTTTTTAAATTCCCAATGCCGCAGGGAATTAAACAGATAAGAGGAGATCAACCGGCAGCAAGGGTGATGAATGTGATCTCAGTTTTCAGTAGCAAGGGGAAGGAGCATGTGACATAGCAATTACAGGAATCAATGCTTTCTCCCGAGCCAAACGAAGCCAATAGAGGGAGGAGTCATCGGAATCCTATCAGGTACCAAGATATTTCTAGGTACCATAAGAGATGGATGCAACCAAATCCACAATGGAAGAACTCGAGAAAGTCGCATTGTTTGAGAAATTCTTGGAGAAGAAATTCCACACAGTGACAGGACTAAACCCCGAGCTCAGAAAAAATTCCCTATTACCGAGGTCAGAAAAAAATTCGTCAAAGAAGAGGTAACTCATTTTTCTTAATATCAGTTCAATCCGGGTGGTAAAGTATCTTGACTGGCTAGCTAACATAGTATCAGTTCCGAAGAAGAAGAATAAATTTTGCATATGCGTATACTATAAGGATCTAAATAAGGCATGCCCAAAAGACTCGTTCCTATTGCCAAACAGTGATCACGATTGATCCGAAGGCTGGGCACGAGTTGATGAGTTCCTCGATGCTTACTCCGGGTACAACCAAATCATGATGAACCTGGAGGATCAGGAAAAAAATTCGCTCATAACGAACTTCGACACATATTGCTATAACGTGATGCCTTTCGGGCTTAAGAACGCCGGAGCCATTTATCAGAGGCTTGTAGAAAAAATGTTTGAGAAACAAATAGGGAAAACTATGGAAGTTTACATATATCATATGCTGGTTAAGTCTTTGAACGTAGGTGATCATCTTAAACACCTGCAAGAAACCTTTGACATCCTAAGGAAGCACAACATGAAGCTAACCCCAAAAAGTATGCATTCGGAGTTAGCTCCGGTAAGTTCTTGGGGTTCCTGGTGTCACAAAGGGGGATCGAAGTCAATCCCGATAAAATTAAAGCCTTCAAGGACATCCCTGACCAGCTATCAAACATGAAAGAGGATCAAAGTTTGACAGGAAGAATGGCCGCTTTAAGCATATTCATTTACTAGTCTTCGAAAAAATATCATCACTTCTTTTCACTTATCAAAGAGAAAAAATAACTTCGAATGGACTCTAGAATGCCAGAAGGCTCTGAAGGATTTGAAAGGTATTTTATTGAGACCTCCATTATTATCAAAACCGAAGGAAGACGAATAGTTGCTAATTTACTTAACGGCCTCAGAGGTAGCGGTAAGTTCCATTTTGGTCTGTGAGGATGAAGGTACGCAATTTTCTATCTATTATGTTAATAAATTTTTAATGGAGCGAAACTTGCTACATCTCGAGAAATTGTCCTTAGCTCTCGTAGTCGCCGCTCGAAAGCTTAGGTCTTATTTCCAATATCGTGACAACCTTTCCCCAGCATAATATCCTTCACAAACATTAAAGTTCAGGTCAATTGGCCAAGTGTGAAGTCTAAATGAGTGAATTTGACTTAGAGTACCTAGAACTGCAACTAAATCACAAGTTTTGGCCTACTTTGTGGTCGATTTCAGTCCAGGACTGCTGCCTTTGGCTACCAAAGAAGCAGTGATGGTGTCAGAATCGACATCGGGAGTTGATGGTAGGCTATAATCTCGTGTTAAGTCGCTTATTACACTCCAATTTACTTCACTGTAATTGAGTTTGAGATTTAATCGCTAGTTTTTTGTACTAATTGGGTATTTTATGCCTTCTAGGAGGATTCCAAGATATGTAAATGTTATGGAGCTAATTCGAGTGATTTGGAACTTTGAAGCCTGAGTAAAAGCCCAAGGAATTTAGCCGAGATCGCATTCGGGGGTCAAGAACCACGTCTGGACTTCAAAATCAAGCGAAAAGGCAGACTCTGAGAAAAGTCCACAGTCGTGCCTGCCCAAAAATCCTGCTCCTGTCAAATTGCAAGATCTTTAGAAATCCCCACTAGCGCCCCGCCTAGCGCGATGTCCCATACAGCGCGCCTGTGCATTTGGGACTTTTGAGACATCTTAGACCTAAGGACGCCAAGGAGGAGGTGGAGTACCAAAAGCTCAAGGAATCCATCATTCAATCTCAACTCAAGACAAGGGTTTGGATTGTTTATGGTTTCATTTAACTTAAACATTGTTATGATGAATTACTCCATATGCATGGAGTAGTTCTCTTTAGGGTTTGATGGATTTAGTTTCTTGATACTTGTTTGTGGATAATTAACTCTAGTTTTATGTATTGATCGTTTTGGATGTTTTAACTGTTGCATCTTTATTCACTTGTTCATGTAATCGAGAGAGGAATAGCTTGTGATATTGTTGCATTATAGTTTGTTGGTTGAAGTCATTAATTCTTCTTAGTAATCGGAAGAGGCTAGTTGAATTGTTGATTAAACTTAGTTAGGAGGATAATAGAGAGTGGTTCTCCTAAAGACCAATCCACTATGAATCTTGTATATCTTCACATGCTTAAAATTGGTTCATCTTGTGAGGGTGAGACTTAATTGAGAAAGGAGTTTCTACTAAACAATTGAACTAATAACCAAGTGAATTCGAGAGACTCACTTGAACATTAGAAGTGAATTATCTAAATTTAAATCCCAAACATTTGTCTTGCACCTATCCTATCAACCATATCTTCCCCTATTGATAACTTCCTTTGCTCAATACTTGCATTGATTCTCATTAGCCAATAGTTTAGACTCTTAGTTAATTTTAGTTTTAAATAACATGTTGTTTTAGACATCAATACCGCAAAATTATATAAGTTACTTGTGAGGTACCCAATTTGTCGAGTGTTGTCTAACTAGAAGAACTTGGTTCTTCTTGATGTACTTACTTCTACTGTTGTGAAATATTAAAAGCAGTAAAGTAAAAACACAGAGATTTTTACGTGGAAAACACCTGGCTCAAAAGGTGGAAAAACCATGACCTACTCCTCAGTAGGATTTGCTCAAACTCTTCACTAAAACTCTGAGCCAAACGGACTTACAAAATAAACTCTTTTGTAATCCTAAGACTAACTCTAATACCTTTGTAGTAACTAGCCCCTAGCTAATTTCTACAAGTTTCAAGTTAACTCTAACTTGAACAATGCGTATCTTTACAATTGCTTCTATGAAAGCTGAAAAGATACAATATTAAACCTCCTAATACAATCAACTAGACTCAATAATTAATCAGATGGAACTGGTTCTTCTAGTTGAACT